>JAQIXP010003354.1:0-13177 GCA_034700285.1 Proteroiulus fuscus
TGATTCCAGAATATCAGTGGGAAAGTGGGATTTCACAGGATTTGGGGAAAATTCCTGTCAACCTCTGAGCTACCAATATTACATTTCTTCAGTTATTTAGTGAAACAACTCCAGTTTCTCATTATCTTCAAACGAAGGGGCTAGATTATATTGCCGCCTGGAATCAACTAAGTCATTTAATGGAACGAATGAAATTGCTTTCTTCAAAAAATAATATATTATCTTGAAAAACCGAGTGGCGATTTTTATTGCTAATATGATTAAACGCACAGACGAAACATTCAAAAATATTAAAATCAAAGACGATTTCCCTTCAAAACGAGTAAGGAAAGTGAAACAGAAACCTGGAGAACAAGCACCTGACTGTAAAAGTGAATGGTCACCAGACAATAAGTACTGCGTTGATGTTTTCAGACGAATTTATGATGAAGTGAATGCATCTCTTCAAGATAAATTTAGAAAAAATTCTAAAATAATAAATGCTCTGGGTAATTTAGATCCACGACGTTTCAGTGACATCAATTCTACATTGGACTTTTCTGGCGATGCATTTGCTTACTTAGCTAAAAATGCTGGGGTTGATTATAAGATGGCTAAAGTAGAATTGAGTTAGTTTGCCCATTCAATTTAATGAATTAGTGAAATGTACGGATGGAATTTTGAACTTGAAGAGTGACCTACAGACTGAGGAGTCTAAAAGCACAGATGTTGACAAAGCCCAATCTGAATCCGGCCAGGAAGATCAACTTGATGAAACGGAGATGGTTAATGTCAAATGTGAAGAATGCATACCATGTGTTTTCAAATTTTATGGCAATATAATTTTTATTCTGCAGCCTATAGTAATTTATACGTACTCTACAAATATGTGTAAACTTTATCACTGACGCAGACAAATTGTGAGAGAACCTTCTCAAAATTAAAAATCATTAAAAATAGGCTCAGAGCACTAATGTTACAAGATTTGCTTCAAGCACAGATGCTTGTCAGTATTAAAAATGATCATCTCCCCAATACGGAAAGAATAATTGATGAAGTAGCCAAGTTTTCACACCTTTTCAAGAAATTACTTACCTTTTAAAGTGTTTTGTTTTCATTATTCGTTTGTTTATTAATTAGTTTTCAGATTAAAATTAAATAACTTTTTTAATAATCTGTTTTTATTGCTTTACGCCTAGTTACTTATCTTTTAAAGAATTTTGTTTGTTTGTTATGTAAGAATGTGCTCAGATGTAGTGACAAAAAGGCAGGATCTTGCCCTGGCAAATGCCCGTTTTTCACCTCCAAAAACATGCCTGGTTAAGATAAACTATCCTAGTATTCAATGCAAGACATTCATACAATATTAATTAAACTAGTAAACTTCAATAACATTGACAACAAAACTCAAAACTCAACCAAACTGCTACCTGGACCACCCTGCCCAAAACCCAAGTCAAGACTGTCCTCCCAACCCACTACAACAAAGCCAAAATGGCGCCATCACGTCACTGGAGAAAGAATTTCTCCAGTCACCTGATCAGCTTAATTTACATAATTAGCCTCTAAACAGGTGCCCAAAACAGGCGGGAAAACAGTCTTTCTTTACAGTTAATTGATTTGTTCAAAAAAATTGAAAAATTTTTTTACAAAATAAAAATCCAGACCTGAATCTTCCATTATATTAATAACTTTGAAGCGGTGGTGGGTGGAAGGGGGAAGGGTTGTAATTTTTTTCTGTTATATCAAAGTCAGGCCCTTCGATATGATCAGCATTTGGCACCTTTTTTTGCCAGTCCGCCCCTGTAATAGTAATGGACTTTTGAAAATCTGCTCTTTCAAAATAACAAGTATTATCAAATAGGTTATAAACAGAGAGAAATAAATTGTTATTTAATGGACAACATAATTTCTAAGATCTTATTTTATGCTACACATATTTACGTGGATCACAAGTGGTTTCCATACTTATCACCTTGCAATGTAATCCTGCATTTAAAAACGACAAAGGTTACATAAAAATGCTTAAGTTTTATAATGATTAACTAAAGGGTTAAATTGTAATAATTTAAAAAGCATCTATTGAAACCAAAGATTTACATAAAAACAGCTTCAATTAATCTCTAAAATTACAATAGTTGTACCCATTTGTGTCATATTTAACATTATTGTGCATATTTAAATTGAGACTACAGAAGGAATTGTTACACTATAATATCAAACATTGTTATTATGAAAAATTTTTTCCAATCTTATATTCATATGTATCTATGGTAACCCCAGTTATAAGTAGCTGCTTTACTTGCAAACAAGGAGTATGTATCCCAAAGGAGAAGTCTAAACTAAAAGCAGATAAAGACATAGCATGAAAATAGAAAAACCCTTTACATAAATTGTGTGACAATGTCTTACACTAAGAAGAAATGAATCATCAATTTCAGAGAAACATCCAAGAAATAATCCTTGGTCGATATGGGTAGATATTAAAACAAAAATCAAATGATTTATTTATTGCTATGCCACATACAACATCAAACTAGTAACATAAAATAAATAATTGATAAAATAATACTTTAAACTACTGGATAAGTAATAAGCTTAATATATTTTTATTTATTAATTAGCAAATACTTACCAATAAATATTTATAAGATAGTAGCCTTCTTTTCATGCCAAAGACCAATGCATTAGTTAGCAGCTTTCTTTTCATGCTGAAAGTTAATGGGTTGCTCAAAGAATAAAGATCTTTTCTTGACTAAAAAGTTTTAATAAAGAAATGTTAATGATATAAAATGAAATAATTATAAGCATCATTTCAAAATGAATATTACCATTTTAGTCAGCTTTGCAGTAGAATGAATTGCAAGAATAAATAAAACAAGGGATTCAAGGCAGCCACTAAATGGAATGAATAGTAGCACCATGGTAATCATTAAAAAAGTGGAATCATCTCCAATTAATACCAATCACAACAGTAAAAAACAAATGCATTCATGATCAATAAATTAATGCTCGATAAAAGTAGTATTGAAGGAAAAGCCAATAAAAAAACTAAATTAGCCAAACTAAAACTTGGAGCAAAAATAAAAGCAAAAGGCACATTCAGGAGTACCAGAAAACTTTTAAACTACTCATTAAAAGCAAAAATTGTAATAGTAATTTTGCTGTGGAATAACAAGGATGTTCTCCATTAACTTGTAGATCAATGGGTTCAAACTTAGTATAAATAACAGTTACATATTTTTTGTTATTTAATGCAATGCAAAATGCTAAATAAAAAAATTAAGTTGATAGACATAAGCATAGAGAATATGACACCAAAATTACTATCATTCTCATTTGCTAATTTATGGTCACCAAACATGCTGATAGCAATTATATCTTTGGCATTAAAGACAATAAATATAATGGTCATCACTTTAGCAAAAAATTAGAAATATAATGCATAATTTTTGCTACAATATTAGGCTTAATATCATTTAGAAAAGCATTTATGCCACATAAGTAAAAATAATAGAAAAATGGTTTTAAGAGGTTATTTTTAGTTGCCATTTCTTTTTTTATTTAAGAGTAGATGTCTGTTGCTCTTTACTATTGAAATGTTAAGAGTGACACAAATCCAAATTTTATTCAATTCATTTTTTAGGGTTTCTAAGAATGTAAGTTGGTAATATGGAAGTTGTCACATCTAATGCAAAAATTTCCTTTATATGGTTAAATATACAAATAAATTGAGTAAATGTATGTGAAAATGTATTCAATTTGTACAAGAATATTTCTATCCAAATATTCCAAGGGATATCCTTTATTGTAATGGTATAAAGATATGGAAAGTATAGTTCCAATAATAAATAACAATAATACATGAAAATGTTATTGTAGATTAATAAAGCAGGCTGGAAATTCATGTCAATGGAAGTTATTGATTAAGTAGGAAAACATTTAGAAATAGTGATCCTGCAAAATCAATAGTACACACAACTTGCATAGCTATTTGGGTGGCAAGCTGGGTATTGAAATTGATCCAAACTTACATCAGGCAACAAAATAAATGTGAAATTTAGTTTTTATTATTTTGCCAGACATAATAATAAGCTTGAATATGAATCGTGCAAATATTAGGCATATTTTGGAGGCATACTACCTTTTGGTTACATGGTCAGAACTTTAAACATTTTTGTTGTAACATCTGCAGTTTTTCAGGCAGGATCTTAAAGCTGAGTAGCAATATGCCAGGAAAAAAAACCAAAAAAATGCATTTTCTAAAATTCCATTACTGCATTTTTAATGCATTTAAGGAGTGCATTTTTCATGCATTTTAATGTATTTAAAATGCATTTAAAATGCATGAATTTCGAAATTAAATGAAATAAAATAGTCATTTATTATATAAAACTTTTAAAATTAAAGTGCATTAATTGCATACTTAAAGAGTATTAATAATACAGTTTAGGTGTTTATGCCATTGCACATATGCCTAACCTAATGAACCTCATATTTTTTGTAAACAATCCAATCTCATCTGAACCTAACCTAACCTAACCTCAGTCCTCCTACCTCAGTCCTCCTATTTCTACATATAAGTCAAGCTTAGCCCAAATATACCCTTAGTTTGTCTTGAGAAGCGAGCAATGGTTTTGGAGAGCACAAAACATGTACTTATTATAAAAATAGATTCCATTGAATACCTTTTTAAAGACAAATACAGGAGCTAATTCCAGCATTTGTCAAGATCAATAAATCCTTTTCTGTCTTTTGCAATGGAAATCAGTTACAATAACCTAAAATATTAATTTAGTAACATAAGTTAGATAGCAATTATAGAGTAAAAATGCTAAAATTTATATAAGTGATTCTAGAAGCAATAGTAGTGGCAAGGGTTATATGGAAAATGTTTTATTTGCTATGTACCTTGAAGACAATTTATTAAATGGCCCAATTGTCAAGAAACTTCTTATCAAACTTGAGATGAAAACATTTGGAGGATTGTGGGTGTATTATGGAAAAATGTGTTAAATGCAAAATATTTTGGAAAAATGGCATATCACAACCATATATCTTTATTAGTAGTGCTTACAATCACCAGCTGCTCAGAATCTTTTCCTGGCTTGAGCAGTAATATGTTCTTTGCCAAACAAACTGTGCTTTCTCAAGAGGTCTTCCTTGGTCTCGACGAGTATGCTGTGTTTTTGTACATGGGAAGGAAAACGAATCGGCTAATTGATCCACACAATGAGGTTAACCACTGGTTTGGGATCATCTTGTAGGTCTTTTATCTGTGTTAGATTATTCTCAGGCAGTTTGACTCTAGCTGCTGCTCACTCGTCTTAAATTCATCTAAGCAAATGTCCCAATTGCTAAGACTGCTCTCCATCCAACAAGAATACAAGCTGATAAGTGTCACAATAATAGAACTGCTGTCCTTCAGTAACTATTGCCAGGCCAGCCTTCTGTCCATAGTTGGTGCAAAGAATGATGTTAACCATGCAGCATGCACTATTGCCCATCATGTAGAAAGGGATAAAAAACTTTTGCTTAGTAGGATTCCATTAATCAACAACTCCCATGATGGTTTCCGAGTTTGCTGCACTCCCACTATTCTCTTCATTTCATAATTCACTATTCAATTCACTATTCAATTCACTATTCAATTCACTATTCAAATCTCTTCGAAATTTGTACACAGATGAAATGAAAACTGCAGTAACTATTATTCAACTGAATGATGCCACATGCCCATTAATTTGTCCCTCTAACAATTTGAAATTTATGCTTAAAGCCACCCAGGTTTTCCTTGAAGGAAGAAATGTTCTGGGTCATTAGAACAGGGTAACACTAGAAGACTTATTCTTTAGCTCTGGAACTTTCCAACTGTTGCTAATAAATCCTGCCATTTGACATTTCATGTGTCAATGAGTAACCTAGACTAAACCCATCTCTAAAGTCCCCAAAGCCATCTACTATAGGGACATTTTTATAAAAATTAATTTTCTTGAAAGGGTTTGTTCTTACTATTTGGCCAATGCAGAGTTGTGTTCATTGATTTTTATTTGCCTATTCATCACCATTAAGTCCTAACCAAAATATCTTGTATTACCCAGGTCTAAAAAACATTTAAACATTTGAATTGTCGACAAATGGAATTATCAAATGTTTTGAAATGATAATTGGGACTAATGTCAGCAATTTATGTATACAAAATGGTAACAATTGCTAACAATAGCTTTAAAACCTACAACATTTTAATAACTTTAAAAAACAATTCAAACAATTCATTTTTCTAATTGTTAGCAAATGTTGTCAAATGTTTTTTTTGACCTGGGTAGTTAAAGCCACACTTGCGAGGCCACAAACCAATAACCTGCTACTTCATGGTCAGTATTTAGTCTGATTGAATATGATCATTTTTTTTACAAAGATGGGATTTTGTTACAGATCTTTACAGATGTGGGCCAGTTTCTGGCTGTGACTATCAGTTAATTGCAGAGGGCAAAACTGACAACAGTCAACAGCATGGTCATTAAACCAATTAAAAGTGCAAATTTTGACAGTGCATTAAAATGTATTTAAATAAAGCAATTATAATATTCTTTAATTATAATTTTAATGCAATTATAATGTACTTTAATTGTAATTTCAATGCAATATCAACATAATTTTAGTAAAATTAAATTGTAATAACAGTGCAATAAACTTACAACAAAAGTGCATTTAAAGCACATTTTAAATGCATTTATAATAGTATTCTTCTCTTTAATTGCAAAAATAGACACAATAACTAATTTAATTAGCATTGATTTAAAAAAGGTTAATTGCAATTAAAAATACGTATATTCAATTTCTTATTATAAATGTATGACAATTATAATCTGCTGATGGCATTCTACTGAAATTGTTAATATAAATAAATTAACTTGATTAGTCATTAAATAATTATTGTAAACAAAGACAGAAAAGGATTTATTGAACGTAACAAATGCTGGACTTAGCTCCTGTATTTGTCTTTAAAAGGATTTACCTAGGAAATGTATTTTTATAATAAGTACAACTTGTTTTATGTTCGCCAAAACCTAGGCATGTGTGCAATGGCATAACTTTATTTTATAAGTAAATTTGTATTACTAATACACTTAAAGTGCATTATTAATACACTTTAAGTATGCAATTATATAATTTATTTTATTTAAAAAAATTGTATAAATAAAAGGTTGTATGATTCAAAAATATGCCTATTACGAATTGAAGATTATTATTTGCACGATTCGTATTCAAGCTCATTATTATGTCTGGCAAAATGATAAAAACTACATTTCATTGTTATTATTTTGTTGCCTGATGTAAGTTTGGATCAATGTCCCTTGCCCAGCTTGCCACGTAAATAGCTATGCAAGTTGTGCATACTATTGATTTTGTAGGATCACTTTTTCTAAATTTTTTCCCTCTTCATCAATAACTTCCATTGACACGAATTTCCTGCCTGCTTTATTCATGTACAATAACGTTTTCATGTATTATTGTTATTTATTATTGGAACTATACTTTCCATTCCTTTATATCATTACAATACAGGATATTCCATTGAATGTTTGGATCGAATATTTTTTCAGTGTACAAATTGAATATATATTAACTTTCATTAGCTCAATCTATACTTTTACTTTTTACCAGAGACTTGAAAGTTAGCAACACACAGTTTCTCTTAATACGAGATATAACAAGAAATGGCAACTAAGAATAACATTTTAAAACCATTCTTCTATTATTTTTACTTATTTGGCATAAATGCTTTTCCAAATGATGTTGAGCATAATATTGTAGCAGAAATTATGCATTATCTTTCAAATTTTTTTTTTAAAGTGATTACCATTATTTTGATTGTCTATTTTGCCGAAGATGTAATTGCTGTCCGTATGTTTGGTCTCAATGAATTTAACAGTGGGATTTATAGTAGTGTGCTTCATGGACTCCCTATGCTTCTGTCCATTAACCTAATTTGCTTTTATTTAGCATTTTGCCATGCATTAAATACCAAAAAATATCTAACTATTATTTATAGTAAGTTTCAATCCATTGACCTACAAGTTAATGGAGAACATCCTTGTCGTTTAACAGATCAATTACTACCAATGTTTTCGCTTTTTATAATTGTTCCCAAAATTTTCCTGCTAGTCCTGTGTCTGCTAGCTGCTTATTTTTATTTGCCAAATTTTAATCTTGTCATTCAATTATTTTTATTTTTATTTTTTCCTTTATGTTTTGTGATTATTACATCACCCTTTCTTAGTGCATGCATTACTGTTTTACATACAAGCAATGTTTTAATAATCCATAAGTTCACTGATCTGCGTATGAAATTGGAAGAAGGGTTACCAACAATACAAAATCTTCATACAATTTATAAGGCAATTGATAAATACATTGAGCTGACCAAAATTATGTCTGCAATGCATTCGGCTTTTTCTCCAATACTACTTTTATCCAGCATTTATTTATTGTTCATAAATGCATTTGTTTTGTTCCTGTTTCAATTAACATTAATGGAAGAAGATGTGTTTGTTTTAAAGCTACAAATGGTGATAATGTTTATTCCACTTAGTGGTTGTCTTGAATCCCTTGTTTTATTTATACTTGCAATTCATTCTACTGGAAAGCTGACTAATATGGTAATATTCATTTTGAAACGATGCTTCTAATTATTTCATTTTATATCATTTGCATTTCTTTATTAAAACTTTATAGTCAAAAAACCTACTCAATTCTTTGAGCAATCCATTGAATTTTGGCATGAAAAGAAGGCTACCATCTTGTAAATATTTATTGGTTAGTATTTGTTAATTAAAATTTATTAAGCAAATTACTTAAAGGGGGCTGTCCACACTTTTAAAAAATGCATGCTCCTATGGGAATCTCCATGTTAAGTACCGGTAAAAATTAATCAATAATGGCTAAACATAAATTGACGGGGTTTGATTTTATATGAAGGACAATTAAAATATTAGGGGTATGCTTTGAAATTCGATAAATAAATATAAAATGCACGTAATAACAAAATTGATCTTAAACATTTTGTAGTAAATTAAATAAGCTTTCCAAAAAATCAAACCTCATTGTCATCCGCTCAGCCAATATTGAGATCTGTTCAATTTTGTGAAAAATTTCCCATCTATGTAAAATAGCATGGGAAAACGGAACAATCAACTTTGAAAATCGATAACTTCATTCAGAATGCATGTGACGTCATAATCATGCATCCGTTTTTAATAAATTTTATAATCTTTTAAAAAAATCAAACCCCATTGTTAAACTTTCACCCGTTCTTGAGTTGTTTCAGTTTGAAGAAAATGAATTTAACATTGAAATCCCCATAGGCTCACGTTGTTAAAAGTGTGGACAGCCCCCTTAAAAAGTAGTTTAAAGTATTAATTTATTAATTATCTATTTTCTGTTACTAATTTGATGCTTTATATGGCATAGCAATGGATAAATCATCTGATTTTTGTTTCAATATCTACCCATATCGATCAAGGATTATTTCTTGGATGTTTCTCTGAAATTGATGATTCATTTCTTCTTAGCGTAAGACATTGTCACACAATTCATGTAAAGTGTTTTCTATTGCTATTCAGTGTCTTTATCTACTTTTAGTTTATGCTTCTTCTGTATGATACATACACCTTGTATGCAGGAAAAGCAGCTGCTTATAAATGAGTTAACATTGATACTCGTGAAGAAACCATGGAAAGCAAATTGTCATAAAAAAACAATATTTCATCATGTTGTAACAATTCTTTCTGTAATCCTGATTCAAATATGCACAATCTTGTTCAATATGACCTAAATGGTTGCAATTTAAGCGCTTAATTTAAGCTGGTGTTTATGTGACTCCTGAGCTGCAATTGATGTATTTTTTTAAATTATTACCGTGTTACCCTTTAGTTAATCGTTTCAAAGCTTAAGCATTTTTATGTAAACTCTGTCATTTTTGCATGCAAGATCACATTGCAAGGTATGGAAACCACTTGTAATCCACCTAAATATGTGTACCACAAAAGGAGATCTTATTAAGATGTCATGTAAGGAACCATTGATTTCTATCCACTTATACCCTTTTTAATAATAATTTATATTTTAAAATAACAGATTTTAAACAATCCGTATCCTTTATATAATAAACCAAGTCTCTGTCTCCCTTGTCTGTTTTTGAACTCCTCCTCCAATAATGTTCTTATTTTGTCGAAACCAGTATCGAAATATTGATATTTTCAAGGGAGGTGAGACTATCGCTTCAAATCTGGGATATTAGTAAGATTAATTAAATTATTTAACTTTTTTCAATTTTTTTCTTATTACTTTTGGCCTCTAGCTGTAGTACTTTTATTCCAAATCTAAACCATAGCTTTTATCTCTACTTTTTTTCAAAGCACGTTCATTATGTGCACGTTATTATGTGCACATGGATAGTAGTCATTTAGCATGTACCCACATATCTCTATTTCAAATTTGTATTTGAATTTTCTTAAATTTTAAATTTTTTTAACCTTTTTGAAGTTTATTTTCATTATTTGCATTATATGGTTTAGATTATGTTAGATTTGGGACCCATAGTCAAAATAAAATCACAACAATACCAGGGATGGTGAATAGCTGGTGCACTGTGACCTTAGATAGATACTGCATGCAAGCAATGTTGATTTTCCTATTGCTTTTTTATGCACAGATGTGTAACTACCACTAAGACTGCCAATAGCACCTAGGGTATACATGTATGTAATGTATGTGGTTATGTTATGCATTAGTGTAGCATTATGTACTCAGCTCTAGCAAGTTGAATATGAATATTTCAAGTGCATTTCAAACCACTTAAATCAGAAATTAATTTGTGATAATTCTCAATTGTTTGCATATATTCAATTTTATTTGTAAGTATATTAAATTTGTAGCAACCTTGATGTAATTAAACTACACAAAATCAATGTTATGATTTTATTGTTTTCAAAATGAAATTGGAGCTTGAACTAAATAACAGTACTTAAAGGGAAAGTCCCACTTCTTGACAAGTGATTTTAAATGAAAGAACTCACAAAGTTACTATCACCTGTTGGTATGAAGTTATAGTATCATAAGCTGAAGTCTACCACTGACCAATCAGAAAATTTAGGTAGATTAGCATTTATTAATAAAAAAATTATCTGACATGCATTCCTAACATAAAGCAATCTTCCACTACCATACCACACTGGGTACATACTTGAGATTCACTTCAACAATAGTAAAGGACTATGTCCCAGCTACCTGGGTTCTGAATCTGGTTTCATGAAACATTAAAATTGCATCAAATCGACAAGTTGCAGGTGAGATACAACAAATTTACAATTTTGTTTCATGATAGACACGTTTTTGATTTACCATGATAGGAAACTCACTTATTGACAATTTCTGACAATTTACAAGTATTTGTCTCAGTTTTACAAGTGGAATTTTCGTGCAGTTACACTTGCCATCATGACACTAAAAATTCAACAAGTGGATCTTGCTATTTAAATAAATAAGTTAATTATCAATGTGTGAAATATTGATTTAGTAACATAAATTAGATGGCAATTATGGAACAAAAATGCCAGACTTAATACTAGTGGTTCTAGCAGCAGTAGTAGTGACAAAGGTGATCTGAAAAATGTTTCATGTGCTACATACCTTTACGTCAACTTTGTCGAATTGTCAAGCTGTCAAGAAACATCTTATCAAGCTTTTCAAGAAACACTTGTGGAATTGTAAATTCTGGGTGTGTTAAAACAGTCCTGCATTTCTGCACAATAACATCTTTGAATCCGTACTTCCGTGATTTTTTCAACTGAGTGAGCCAGTAGCTCCACTTGATATTCAGTCCCTCGGGAGCTCATAGTTTCACCCGATTTCTGTTCTCCATACCTCCTGAAGTAATATCTTTGCTTGTACCACTAAGTGAAACTACCCTCTGAATTAAATTAAGAAGAAAGAAAAATAATGGGACAAATACTTGTACCAATGCCAGACACAACCAGCCCAAGCAGGGGCGGATTTTCGGGGGGGGGGACTAGAAAAAAGGGGAAAATATGCAATTTTGGAATTTTTAGCCCATTTTAAGTGTATTTTAGCAAAAAAAAACCGCCTCCGGCGCAATTTTTTGTCAATATTATATGATGTAGGCCTACAGAAGCCTTTTTAATTTTTCCTATGGCCAAAAATTGTGTAAAATTTGGAACCGCCCCCCCCCCCCTCCAACCAAACTCTAAAATCCGCCAGTTAGCCCAAGAGTCATCCATTATAGTAAACAAAAATGTTTCTTCTACCTGCTGCCTTTATTTAAATCAGGGTAATGTTGAGAAGCCTGTCTTGACTTATTTGGCCATTTAATTGACTTCCACTCAAAACTTACTGATCAGGGGTTAATAATATGTGTATGGCAGGATTAGGATGCTGAACAACTTAACCAACAAATTCATACTGGATTAATATTAACAGAGGTCTGAAATGACCCACATTACTAAGCTTAAGGACCATAGGTCAGTAGCAGTTGTTAATGTAACATACTTTTAGTTGTGCAATTTGTCTGCCCATAATCTCATGCTGCAAGACAAATATAATAAATGTTCAGGACAAACAGAGTTTCCATGATGAAGTAAGGGCTTGAACATGAAAAATACAAACAACGGAAAAAACACTTTTATCTTTATAATCATAACCTTATCCATGCTGTTAATGGATCTTGCCATTTAAAATTGATAACTCAACAAGCAACCTTGGAGCTATCTAAGAAGTTTCCATGGCCATATATACTGCAATAACGATGTGTTCATGAGAATGCCATTTTCCTTAAAGAGTAAATTATTACTTTTTGGTCAAACCACAGATGCGTACATTCACTTTCCTACTTTCCCTGCCCATCACTAGCTGCATGGCCTTCACTTCATTACCAGATATGGATGTATCATATGTAATGACTTATAACCCAATATATTCTGCTCATTGCCAAAAAACAATGAATTGCTATTTCATGATTATCTTCTGTTGGAATATGATCATCTCTCTAAGGGGTCATGCACAAATGATGTCACGCAAAAAATCACTATTCTTTACCCCCTCCCCCCCTCGTCACAAACTGTCACAAATTCAATAACCCCCCCAACTAAATGATGTCACATTTCCTCCAACCCCCCCC
>JAQIXP010003355.1:0-13177 GCA_034700285.1 Proteroiulus fuscus
GTCATAATCATACTACAGTTTTTAGTAAATTTAATAATCTTTAAAAAAAATCAAACCCCATCGTTCAACTTTTACCCTTTCTTGAGTTATATCAGTTTGAAGAAAACGAATTTAACATTGAAATCCTCATAGGCCCATGCTGTAATTACAAACTGACCACAATAAACACCGTAGACAGGGTGTCCCAAAAGTCTCAACTAGAAACAATATCAGTTAACATCCTCCCCCCTCCCCCCTCCCCTGCATCATCCCCAAATATGAGCTCATGTAGGTCAATCTAAATATATGTGAAGAAATTTGGATGTATATATTTGATGGCTTCATAATAGAAAAATAAAAATGGCTCTGTAAATACAAATAATAAAAGTTGCCTTATCGGTTTTTATTGTCTTCATATTTCATTGAAATTCTGATTCAAGGGTGCTTAGAATATGCTTTCATCGATGCATTCATTGTGCATATCATATTCATTGAAATTTAGACAAGAAGAGAAAATAGACGAGGTCTTTTCAACTCACATCACCAAAAATAATAATAATACCAATTTGAACAACAAAAAAATATCCCTAATTTTGCGCAGAAATCTCGCAGAAAATGGAAAAAAAATTGGCAAGCATACAGGGGTGTGGCAAAAACCTTTCACAAAATAATCCAATTCTGGTGCAGTCCATGCAAGACTATAATAAAAACTGCATTATTTATTTCTCTTAAAATGCTTTTCTTTTGTCCAGTTAATGGCCAGAGAATGTATACACCTATTTTACAAGGATTTTTCTCCGTATTTACAAAAAGATATATTTTGCACGTTAAGAGCAGATCATGGAGGTTAATAGCTTCAGAAATCGTCATTTTTAAAAAGTAATAATTACATATTATAGTGTGTATACTTGACCCCTACCCACCCCAGGACAATATGCTACTTGATATTTAAGGGCTGTGAAAATTAGAGCAGAATGACCAAAGCACTTTAGACAATTCAATGCGAAATTTCAAAACTGGGTTTTCTAAGTTTTTCAAGAGAGCTGACTTGGGCCATTTGCATGGAACCATAAAGATGCTGGATTTCGACGCTTCAAACCTAACAAAGTGGTTCCCATTAAATGGTCCAGTTAGCACCAAATTGTAACAATAATAATAGTAATAAACAGGGACATCTAATATAAACAACAGCAATTATACAGACACAATGCAATGAAAGAGAATATTAGTAGGCCATGAAAAATGGGCTGCCTACAAAAATATTCACATTTTTAAGAGTTTTTTTGTCTGATTTGTTTTCTATGGTGAAGAGCAGGGCATACCTTATAGTATGTACACTCCTCCCATAGTCTCGCCTATTTGGACATCCCCAGATGGATGACCCCCCCAACCCTTTGCCTACATGCATGTGAATACTCACTCTTATTGCCCTAAATTATAGCATTTTAATTTAAAGAGAGCTTATCAGAAGAAAAAAAAAAAAAGCAAATCATGAAAGTGGATTTCTAGGCAAGTCTTGAGAAGAAAAGAAGATAAAAAAATTGACTGAAGAATTTTATCCTTTAAGACAGGTGATGTGTCACGCCTTATTTCCAAATTTAAAAAGCAAAAAAATTGAGCTGATAATGCGAAAATTATCCTCATACAAATATGCATATGTATTCATAATGTGGCACCTCTATCGTTTTGTGCATCAAATAAAAACGAGCCAGAGTTTTGTTTTTAGAAAAATATTAATATTTGGGACAACTTGAAGAATATGACCTCCAAATAGTGAAATATTGAATACACCTTACATGTTGGAAAAACTTCAAGTTTTTTGAGAAGCATGCAATGAAAAAAAAAAACCCCTGCATTTTGAAAAAACCACACAAGCAAAGAGATGATGATCATGACTCAGATTAGACATTTTCAAATTCCCACAAAACGTAAACTCAATCCAATTATTATAAGTTGTAAAAAAAAATATATGAATTTCGTAATGAACAATGAAAAGGAATGGATACACAAAAACATATTTTCTTTTATTCATTTTCACTGACATTTCCAGGTTACATTCCCATGAAATTATTTCTCTTTACATTACTAATTTAGGGTGGTGCTAGTTTACTTGATTGATATTAGATTAAATATATCGATATACATCGATTTCAAAATAGAAAATCGATTGGCACGTGCCACTCACTATTATAGCACATTCTCGCGAGATTTTCCTCACGTGCTGGAATTCCAAACTTAAAAATTGGAATGAAACAATGGAGGATTCGAGATGAAATCGATTGACATGAGGTATTTACTTATTTATTTCAATAATTTCTGAGTTTAAGAGAAATTTTTGCTTTTAAGGAGATTACTTGCACTGTTATATGTTATATCATATATTATGTTTCTCTTATATGTTTCATGTATCAGATGCATATAGATTCGGTTAGCTATCTAAAGTGCTGCTGAGATTTTTAAAACAACTGTCCTGTAGAAATTTTTGTTCCAAAATGAGGCTCAATGCACGTGCCATTTACATTTGACTTGCTGGAAAATGCACGTGCACTGAGCCCCATTTTGGAACAAAATTGTCCACAGGACAGTGCAGCTTTCAGGAGCTACAATAGAGCTTTGCAAATTTAGCATGGATATATTAATTGGTTTTTGTTGAAAAAGTAAACAAGTTTCCATCCAAAAGCTAAATCATAAATAACTCAAAAGATCTCATTAACTGCACTAAATATGCATTATAAATGCAACAAACTGTGGAGGAGGATCAGGAACCCCATTTAAGTAATTAGCTCGTCGATGCAATCAGAATTAGCATGTACAAGCTTTAAAAACAATATTTTTTTATTTCAGAATAACCATGCAGCCACCGCTTTGGAACATCTTTAGTAAGCAGATGCTTTAAACGAATTTAATAAAAGTACATGTATAAGCACATTTTTCACTCTTTTAAACTGTATACAGAAATCATTGCACAATAAAGTGCGTGTTAGCAGTATTATTCTAATACAGGTGTTTTTATGTAACCCATTTAGAGCTATTTCAGTCATCGCGAATGACTTTTTACGTTCTGCCACAAACAATTAAATTTGAATCTGGGTGTGAAGATGTGACGTCAAAAGGCTGAGTGAAAAAAATGAGAAAATCGCACAGAAACACACCCAGACTGCTAAAAGAATAGTGATTGTAAATGAGACATAGGGTTATTACTGTATGTGCCATGTTAGCTTTTTCTGATAAAGGGCCATCCATTAATGATGGGGTGAATATGGAGAATATAGATAACGTCACAAGATGGTGGTTTTAGTAAAGATTTTTGATGTGGACGAATTAAAAGTGTGATTTTTGGAGAGTTTGAAATCAACAGGAAATTGATGGTGTACTTAATGGATGACCCCTTATTTGATGTTAAATATTATTACTCGCATAATATATATAAGCTAAAAATGTGCTATAAATTATCAATGCCTAATCAAGCTTTTTTCTTATTTAAATTCAAAATACCTTTGGTCTTTTAGAAAATGTTGAGAATTTTATTAAAATCTAACATTATTATTGTTATTATTATTATTATTATGGAGGAACGAACTGACAGGAGAATTCCTGATTTTAAGCAGGTAATTTCAGTCAAAAAATTTGATGTAATTTCATTTTACTTTTTATACCAATTAAAAAAAAAGTATATATATATATCCTTACATAAAAAGGTAAGTCTAATTTGCAAATTCGGGTGTGAAATTGGCAAAATTTGAAAGCCAATTTGTCGTGTTTTATATAATTGAACTACATTTTAGTTTTTCTGTGTGTAACGAGTTATATTTTCAGATGCCGCAATATGAAGTAAAAAATTAATTCACCTTTTCATAATACTAAAAAAAAACCTTTTAGACGAATTTAGAAGGTGAAATTGCATTTTTTGTTTCCACTTTTCGAAATACGCAGACATCTTTTTTTGGATAAGCTCCTTCAATTTGCAATGATTCATTTTTTTTTAAAATAAATTTTAAAAAGTTTAAATTCTTGTAGGAAAGCTAATAGCAATGATCAGACTTAGAAAAAGATGGTTATCTAAAGACGATTAGCGGACATTGTGAACCAGTTTACATTTGCATTAATTTCGTTTTCCAAAAAAAAAAAAAAACTGATTCAAAGCAGCAAGTCTATAACGAGTATTTTGAAATTTTTAAAGAGAGAAAAAAATGTTATTTAGGATAATGGTGTAACTACAAGTATTAATTATAGTTATAGTTACGAATTTTAAAAAAGTGATTCCGTGACAGAATAGCATAAATTTAGAAAATCCTCAATGTACCACACATTTGTATTCACTGTATGCAATAGCTGCCATATTGAAATTCAGGATGGTTTTTTTCTTTCTCAAAAAAGAAAGTAAGGAATCAATAGGGGGCTGGACTGAATATCTAGATTTTAAAATTTAGGACAAATGAAAGGCTGACTGGAGAATCAGTAATAAATTGAGTTCATTTGTGAAACTAAATAAACTATAAGAACTACACTAATAGATAGACCAACACGCATTTTGGGTAATTCAAAGTGACAAATAGCAGCAGGGAAGAAATACTTTTGCATAATTTGTTGCCATTTCTTCTACATCAAATAATCAGAAAATTCTAACCTCCTGTTGCTTTTTCAACTTTACTCCCAATGTGCACCGCCCAAGAGGTGTTTCTGGGAAATCACAATAGGGGTCGCTTCGAAAGTATATATTTTGGGACAAGAGTAACAGGGTGGCTGCATGCCTGTAATTTAATAAGTAATTGTTTTATTTTTTGAAGGTTTTTGGTCATTTAAATTGTCAGGGAAATGATTTATTTTTTTTGAAAGATTAAATTTCTGTGTTTTAATTCCTCTTAGGGCCAATTGTATAAACCACAGTTAAGTCTTAACCCTGGGTTATTTTAATCATGTGATCAATTTGGGCCAGTGAAAATTCAGGAAAGTAGAGAAAACTTAAGCTTAACAGTGGGTTAAAGTTAACCCTTGTTGATACAATTGGCCCTTATAGGCTTTAAAAGTTAAAAAAATTAAATACTCATTAACATTATTTCAATCAATACTATATTTTTTAAATATCTCCTGAATTATAAATTAAATATCATTTCCATGACTTTTCCAGGTCATATTTAGTTATTAGTCAGATGAATGCTTAAAAGTACGAGGGAAAAAAATGCTTAATAGTTGATGTTGCCAAGACCTTTTCTCTTATTACTAACAGGTGGCGCTAAATTTTCTGAGATTTTACGCTAATGGTATTCCTGAGATTAGGCTTTATGGCGTCGTCCATATTTTACATCAAATTGCTTGATTTCTCATTAATGGTATGTTAAATTCAAGTATTATTATTTAATTTATGCATAATGTTTCCACACCTAGCATTTAAAAAAAAGCATTTGATCATAAAGGGGGATTTCTCCTTTAAGATAAAATTTGAACGTTTATCATTGATTACAAATTTAATTTATTTCGGTTATAAAAATTATTTTGCATAAATTATATTCTAATTTTATAACGCATTTTAAGTCCTACATGCCTAAAACGAACTAAAGACTAACTAAATCGATAATTAATTATGTAATTAGTAAATGTAATTATGTAAATAATGTGAAAATTAATGCATCATGGTCACTGTCAATAATACTGTATTTTGCTACCAAATATTAAAAAAAAGAATTTACATAAATTTTATTGAAAGAGCTGATTTGGTGAAAAATGCTATTCATAGGAAGTATCCATTTTTTTAAAATAAGTGGCGCCATCTACTGATTAATTTGATCACATGTTCGAATTTGTATGCCATCCTAGGAATTCAACACACAAAAAGTGAAGTCATTCATGAACACTTTCAATGGTTTAGTTTACAAAAGTAACTACTTGATGGCGTTAGTCATTTTTGTCATAATAGTTTAAAATGGCGCCATCCATGCTTGCAAACTTCATGATTTCTGAATGCTAATTTCCATGTCCTTCTCACCTATTGTATTTTAGCTTTTATTTTTAAAAAAAATAAATTTTAACTAGACGAAACTTTCCCTTTTAATAACTTTTGCATAACAAGAGCAGGTTATCCACCTTTTTTTCATACACAAATTAATCTATTTTTATATAAAATTAATTTTTCACGAATTTCCCCGGCCCGGCTTGTACCTTATTTTTTCGCAGACACAAAAAAAGCTATTCAATTTCTTGATTTATGTCCATGGCTGTTTGTTGTTGTTTTGGTGCATAAATGCATACGAAATTTTTCATTAGGTCCGCACCATGCATAAAATTTGATTTGTTCTATATTAGAAATTTCATTAAATGACCTAAAAGTCCAGTCTTAATTTAATTGAAATTTTATACGAAAATTAATGTGCACAAGAGTATATTATATGCATGGGTATGAATACCTAATTTTTACCTCTCTCTAGCCGTATAATTGCTTTCCTTTTTATTTTATATATTTTTTTACCCCCTGCTCTAGGTTATTAAAAAGCCTTAAAAACTGCCGTAAGCTGACCTTTACGTGTTTATATTTTTATTTTTTGGCTTTATTTTTATAACTCACTTTCACCATTTATATACTTCCCTTTTAATAGTTAACTCTACGGGGATTTTTCTATATTTAAACTATTTAATGGAGCGAGATACTCTCACACGCTCTAGCTTTATTATCTCTAATAGATTATCCATTTATCTAATAATAATTGTTAGCGAGATAACGTGTATTAAGCAGCCCCTTAAACAGTGTCAGATTTTTGTGGAAATTGTTATTATTTTTCGCTTTAGCCTAAATCCAAAGCGTGCATTATTTATAAATTTACCCCCTTGATTTTTTGGTGAACCGATTTTTTACCCTTTTTTGAGCCATGCAGGTAAATATAATAAAAAATACTAACACTTTCCACATATTATCTTTTTGATAATATATACTCTTTGGAGTCTGGTTTTCTCATCAGACTTGACTATCACGACTCTACATGATGGTAAAATACACTGTGTCCTCCTAGAAATTAGCCTACATTTTTAGGACTAGCATTTCCGCATCTTAACATATATATTTTTTTAATAGGAGAAATATAAAAAAATTGGCTGCATTGTGAAAAATAGTGGTTACAATGTATATCATATTATGGTATGTGATTCGTACTGTAAATATATACCTCCTCTTCAGCTAACAACTTCTTCTTATATATATAAGTATACCCTCTCAGCCTTTAAATAACTCTAAAATCAAATATAGTGAACTTTTTTTTTTATTTGTGTATTTTTGTAGCCCAGAAGAAAGTGTATTATATATGAAAGTTTGCAGAGTAATCTCGTTTTAGATGATAGATTTGTTGAGGAAAGAAAATGTAGACAAAAACAAGCGATTGTTGTTGTTGTTGTTGAGGCAGGTATGTTCAATATAAATACAATTTTGAATCTGATTTCTCTCTCTCTGTTTAGAGTTATCTCGTAAATCATGTATTATGCAATATGGTTTTTTTTGAATTTTTAAGTTCAATGCACCTGGATATTTACTTGTGTGTGTGTGCATGGCTCTCTCTCTCTACCTTTTTTTCTGTCTATAATTTACTTTCAGTTGAATTTAATTTAAATGTACCAGACAGTAATAAAATTTAATTATATATCAATGGCTTAATTCAGAAGTGGCGAATAAACCAAAAGTTGCTTTTGAGATAATAGCGTTTTTGTGGGAAAACGGTATAACTTGGAAATAAACAATGTTAAAAAGGCTGAAATTGGGTGAACAGATAAAACAATATATATATTTTATAGGGAATGTGCTAATTTTAGTTAAATAATTAAATTAGTAATTTAATTAAGTAATTTGATAAATAAAAGGCTTAAAAATGCACATTCGCTAGTTTGACTTTGATTGATTTTGCAGGAAAGCGAAATAAATTAAGTGTGAAGTAGCTCATGTGCACATCCATTAGTTTGCCTATATTCAATAAATCAAAATAAAAAAAATAAGCAAAAATTGTCAAGTTCGCTACTTGTATTTTAATAAAAATCCAGGTCTAGAGAAATTTTTAAAAGGTAAACTAACGAACGGTACCATTCGATACTTGTAACAAAAAGTAATGATACCTTGTTGGATATTCGCTACTGTTCACTTCTGTAACTTTTACAATTATTGGTTAAATAACTTAAATTAATTTCTGAATAACTTTAGCTTCATTAGGTACACTTCCAGGATCATTATGGTACAAATTTTATCTCATTTTTGACAAATTGGCTTATTCGCTACTTCTGAATTAAGCCATCGATATGGAATTTATTAATCGGGGGAATTCAGGGGAATTTGAGTGGAATAATCACTTTGGGTCAAGATGTCAGTATGTGGTGTCCGATTACTAGATTACTGTTAAAAATATGAGTTAATTTTCAGTTAATTTTGGATGAAAAATAGGAGTTTTCTATATCACTATATCACAAAACATGTTATTTAGCAAAGTTATACAATTTGTTACAAAAATAGAAGAAAAAAGTTATAAAACATGATGTCATTTAACAAAGTTATACAATTTGTAACAAAAATAGAAGAAAAAAGTTATAAAACATGATGTCATTTAACAAAGTATTACAATTTGTTACAAAAATAGAAGAAAAAAGTTATAAAACATGTCATTTAACAAAGTTATACAATTTGTAACAAAAAAATTAGAAAAAAAGTTATAGAACATGATGTCATTTAACATTTTGCTTGGTATATCATCCAAAATGTATCATTCAGTAACATGTTATATAACAAAAACTTGTTACAAATAGAGAAGAAAAAGTTATATAACATAATGTCATTTAACATTTTTCTTGGTATACCTTCCATATTGTACCATTCAGTACCACATTATGTATGACGTTATATAACAAGTTGAACAACAAACTTATAACCAATTTCGTTATATTACGATGTTTTGTGATATAGTGCGGACGCACCCTGATAGTCACTATCGTTTTCATGTAGTTTTACATTTACAAAAATAACAATGTTAGTTTGAATAATTGCATAAAAATCATACAAGATTCATGCGCCTTTTTTGAATTTATGATTACCCTTGCTAAAGTATGACTTTTTATGACATTTACCAAAGAATTATTCTTAAGATTTCTTTTCACCTGTTCCAAAAAATGCCTGTATATGTTGACGCCATGTCATTTACAAAATGGAGAGGTAATAAGAGTCAACTAAAAAAACCAATAAAAGGAATCTTCAGAGATCACTTCAGAATGATTTAAAAATTTATAAAAATTTAAAATGTCAGATTAAAGGAGGGGGGGGGGAATCTTGGCCCCCTAACTCCCCCTTTCAATTATTCCACTGTTAACATGAGTGCCCACCCAAACAAAATTCAATATTTTAATTAATATGTACATGTACTAGTAACAAGCCCATGCAAGATCCGCTCTTTCACCAGCAATTTTATGGACTGAATCACCACAATCATCAATGAATCATTCCCACTCAATAACAATTAAGCAAATTTCATCTCATCATCAGCAAAATATACTTTTTAGAGAAACATCCCAAGTCACTAAGCATCACCTCCAAAAATCACTTACAATGCTCAAAATCCATTAAAGATAAATCAACAGGTGGGGGATCTATACCACTTATAATATAACACAAATAATACGAGAATCTAAAATCTGATACTATGACGAAAGAAGAATCACCCCAGAATCACGCCGAATGAACAACTAAAAGCCATATTATCTAATGAGCTCAATGAGAAAAAAACATCAAAAATTAAATTGCATAATGTTAATTTAAGAAGAATAATTAGCACACTGAAATAAAATTAATTAGCCCATAAGTATACCTTTTAATTGCATGCTTGGTAAATTTTCACACAAAAAATGATTTGGATTGAATGCTAAGAAATTCATCAAAATTTAACCCAAAATAGTTTCTTTCCAAGAAACACGTTTGGCAATAGTCTTAATGAGGAAAATTGTAAAAGAAATGTCCCATACACGCAATCACTTTCACCTGACCAAAACAAAAATAAATTTAAAAAATACACAAATTAACATTATGTTTACTTGCGTAATATATGCCATCAAAGATATCATACAATTAATTTTTATCTGGTTAATAAAGTGAAATTTGGTTTCCTTAATTAAATGCCATTGGATTATAATAAATGATTTAAAAAAAAAATTCATAAATAATAAAATCATAACAAGTAAATTATTTTGGTTAAAATAATATATTTTTGAAATTATGAGCATGCTATTATATTTTATGTGAAACAGGAAAATAGTATTTTAAATTTATTTCTGATTAGTTGCAAGTACTTAATGCTTGGTCAGTAGTAACCTTTAATTTGTGGAAAGTAAGTAAATGCCGGGGTCACATTGAATTCGATAATTTTACTTCCATGACTTTCCCTGACTTAAAAGTGTCAACAACATTTTAATGCAAATTTAACATTGCCAAATACAAAGAGGAATGTGTGTCACGTGTGCCCGGGGACGCCCAGTGTCACGTGTGCCCGGGAACGCCCAGTGTCACGTGTGCCCGGGGACGCCCAGTGTCACGTGTGCCCGGGGACGCCCAGTGTCACGTGTGCCCGGGGACGCCAAGTGTCACGTGTGCCCGGGGACGCCCAGTGTCACGTGTCCGCGGGCGCGCATTTTTTCATGTCCGCGGACGCGCATACTGACACTGACATATGCGTGTCAGCGGGATCGTACACAGTACCGTACCGTATGCATGTATACAGTATAGTGAGTTCCCGTTCATGTATGCAAATGCGTTTGCGTATGTGTTCATGAATATTTCCTTTAAATAATGTAATTTAAATTCCCTGAATAAAAGCAAAGCACTCTGTTAAGTATTAATTATAAATTGCATAAATCCAGTAGTGTTTCCCCACTGACACTTTCTTTATTTTGGCAATTTTAAAAATGAAGACCTACTTTAAGAAAATATGGTTTTCTTATCCATTAAAGTAAAAGTATATATCTTTCATCATTTTTAAAAAAGTCCAATGCCATTTAATTTTTGATTTAATCTTAAAATTTATCTTCAGGCATGTTTTTTTTTTTACATAATTTTTCTTTTCCTCAATTAATAATTATTAGTATTACAAACCGGCCATGGAAAAAGTCGTAATGGAAGTTATCATTATTGTCCATTGTTACTTATCCCATTTTGTTTTACAAGAGAAAATATCTGTTTAAACTCAAGTCCAGGTGCACGAATTTCGAGCAAAAAAAAACAGCTTTATGTTGAAAAATTGTGTTTAAAGTAGTCTTACCATTGAGATTTACTTAAATAAACTGACCTGACAAACTAGGATGAAAGTAATACTCAAATATGTGGTTTATTTTTGTTTCTTTCACTTGTATTTAAGGATTATGTAATCACCACGTATTTTGGAAGTGTATACTATTGTGTAAATAAATTGCACTCAAGAACGTGGGAATTGCATTTATAAAATCATATAATATAAAATAATTATGAAGAAGAAAAATCATGTTAAAAATAGTCATGTAATAACGCAATAATTCACTCAATTTTACACGTTTATTATGTCATGATTGGTCGAGTCATAGTAATAGACACACTGATTAAACTAGTCTAAAAATGTGTGAAAAATTTGTACCGAGTTATTTTAGAAATTTTCAATGAAGAACAATAAATTCAACCAAATTCACGCATTCAAGACATTTTATTTAATGATTGGTAGGTTCAAATCAAATTGCAACTTCCATGCCTTTCCTAAGTTTTTATCTCCTCCTACAATCCCAGGTCTTCTTTCAAAGTGGGACTTTCCCCTTAAAATAAGAAATGGATTTACTAAATTTCCCTGACTTTCTAGGCTGGTAGTAGGAATCACATTGGATTAGACCATTATAGTTTTCTCAAAAATGTAAGCTATTTCCCTGACCATTTTCAATTCTCTGACTGTTACTCATAAAACGTGAGAAGTACAATGGCATTCGTAAAAACCATCATAAATTTAATATTAAAAAACATAAGATTTAAGTTCAATTATATGTGAACGAATGCATAATAGCCTTTATTTATTTTATTTGGGATCAATGGGTTATTTAGTGCCACTTGATTACTTTTACACTCCTACTAATGTAACTGTAAACAATGGAGGCATTCGTTAGTAACTGTACTTAAACCATAAAAATATTAAACATATTGGAATGCAGAAATTTCTTTTAAATAAAAAAAATTCTCTGCACGTTGATTAATAATGATGATGTTATTAAAATATGTACGAACGTATTGTTTAAGATAATTACATTTATAGAAGACGGCACAGGTGAGCTAAAAAAAAGTGCAGAAATAAATAACATCCCACTAGTATATAGACAATACATTACAAGAGAGGGGAAAAAAAAACAAGTTATAAATTAGTTCTGTCAGTAGAAAAATTTATTGCATTTCTTCTTTTAAATTTACAAATTAGCTTTAATAAGCTTTAATACACTATTAAAATCATTAGACAAGTTCATTTTTCATAAGCAGAAGACAACAACAACCCAATTACCAAAAATGTACACAAATGTTAAAAAGTAAAAAAATGTCTCGCTTTAGCGCATGTTATTTTGAAAATAAAGGCATATTAGTATAGTTACGCATTTTCAAGACAACTATACTTAAAGGGAAAGTCCCACTTTGAAAGTAAGAGGATTGTAGGAAGAAGAGCATAAAAAAATATAAAATTCATGTAAATTTCAATTTTATTTGAGCCCACCAATCATTAAATAAAATGTCCCAAACACGTGGATTTGGTATAAACCGCAAAGCCCAAATAGACGCCATTTTACCGACAGTATGTAGCGACCTCTACTGGATGAAAGGCATCGGCTCTCATTACACACGTAGACACGCATGTCCTAGAGGGCGCCACAAACTTTCAGTGCCTGCTGAAATCTATGGAAAAAATGGTGCCTAACATGTATTTGAAAAAACGTCGTGATAAATCACGACGTTTACTCACTTACTAGATATGAATGGCTGTGACAATAATAAGTGCAACAGTTTCCATATTGAAGAAATTAAACGACGTTTTCCAAATACACATATATAAGCAGCATTTTGAAATAGATTTCAGCAGACACTGAAAGTTGGTGGCACCCTCTAGGACATGCTTGTCTACCCTTACAGAAATGTGACATATTATTTACATGTATTTCAAATGTAAGCATCACACTAGTTACATGTTGTTCAAAT
>JAQIXP010003356.1:0-13176 GCA_034700285.1 Proteroiulus fuscus
AAAAAATCATGCATCACGTTTTAGTAAATTTAATTGTCCTTCATAAAAAATCAAACCCTGTCAATTTATGTTTAGCCGTTATTGATTAATTTGTACTTTTTATTTAACATGGAGAATCCCATAGGAGCAGGGCAGGAGCATGCATGCTCTAAAAAGTATGGACAGCCCCCTTAACTATAAAATTGCATTTGAATTCATTATAAACAGTAATGCAGGATGCATATTTGGTATCGTTGTCCAATGCGTTTGTTTTTTGCATAATTTTCCTTTTTTTTTCTTGGTAGCCTATAAAGTTTGCAACTAGAAATTCACAATGATGATACTCTAGAAATTAAAAAAAAAATTGTATTGGAAGCTTAGGAATAACAGTTAATATAATTTTTACAGGACATTAACCAATTGATAGCAAGCTTTTAAGACTGAATTTAAACATTAAATAGTAGGCCAATATACTTGAAAATGTATGTAGGCCTATGTTGTCTGTTATGTCACGTTTTTTTTTTTGTGTTCTTCTACACCGGTAATAAATGGTGGATTATGTTTGCAAAGTACCGTAGGCCTACTTTAGTGTCCATGTAAACGCAATAATTATCCCCGAAATTCCGTTGCTCAAATGCTTTCAAGTTCGACTGATAATATATTTAGTACATGTACGAGTATAGAATGTAGGCCTACTTGGTATTGGGAATTGACTGTGTATGGATTTTGTTACAAATGTCAGGCATACATGGTTGTACTTTTTGTCTCCAAGTGTATTATTAAAAGCAATAAAAAAGGCTATCCTCTCAGGAACGGACAGGGTGTGTTAGGTTTCTAGGAAAACTTATGAAGACATCAAATTCATCTTTAGCAATTTTTGGCATTAAATGCAAATGACCCCTGCTGGAAAATATTTCATATTTAAAAGCAATGCTCAAGGGACGATCTCGTGCCAAGAGAACATTTAAATATTTGTTTGTGATAGCTAATGCACACCAAAAAAAATAGACAATAGGAACCACACCCTGATATACCTTCCAAGCTAATTTCTTTCAAGTGATAATAAAAGCGCAGAAAATATTTAACGTGATTTAGATACGGAAATATCTTTGGAATTTAGGAATATGAGTACGGGCATATATAAGTCCCCTGTGGACCATTTAGATTGCTTTTTTAGCGTTGGTTTATTTTTCTCTTGGAAGGCCTGCCATAAAACACTACTACAGGGTGTCCTGAGAGAATTGCAAATAAACTTATTTTATATATGCTTTTTGGCATAAACATGAGTTGTGTAAAGTCCATGATTCTTTATAGGCCTAGTCGTATGCGAAAATGCGTTGATGTAAATTACTTAATCAAGAAAATTCTATGTACTTAGGCCTAATTCCTATTCGTGGTTCATTTACCAAAAAGCTCGTTAGTCAAATTCATCTTGCATACATAAGGCACTTTTTTTAAAAAAAAATTAGCTTGGCTATATATTAATTAAAGTAAGATAACAGATTATAAAAAACATAATCACGTAAATACATTTTCTGTTTTACTACAATGTGGCAAGCACTTTTAATAATTAATTCAGGAACAGGCTTTGTCGCTGAGAAAATTAAATTTTTCTGCAAAATAGGCCTACTACCGAGATTTTCATGATCTAAATGTACATGTACATAAATAGTTAATTTTACAAAATTTATGATGTGAAAGCTGACACAGAAATACAGCAGGAACAATTTTTGATCAGCGTTAATTAACATTTGCCTATGGGGATATTTTGATGATTTTCTGAATTTCAAATCAAAACCTATTTTTCGAATTTTGAACATATTCATTAATTCCAGTTAACCTGAAAATGGAATATAGCACTTCAATAGTGCCATAATTTTGGATATTTTGAAGTTATTTACCAGTGCCATTTTTTGTCCTGCAAGTCTTAACAGCGAGGCAAAAATTACTTGAAGTTGGGGGGGGGGAGCCCACCCAGATCGCTGAAAATAAATGATAACTTCCGGGTCAATCAATGAGGTCAATCGCTAGAGTTGGCACAAACACGCTTGTTGAACTATGCCCTCGCTTTCGTTTAGTCTTATTTGTGTCTTTGCATATGTTGTAGGGGAATGGGGGTCAAAGGGCGTACTTTTACTCGCCTCTCCTTCTCCTATTGCACGCAAAGGATGTGGTAAGGGCAGACAGGAAAACAATTTTAATGTTGGTACTAATGGTACAAAGTTCCATAGGCCTTCTCAGGCCAGTCTCCCCCCCCCCTTATCCCTTTCTTCCCCCTGGGGTGACAGTCTGATTATGAATGAGGATCATGGGGGATGAAATTTGGAATGTGTGACCATCGTTAGTTTACACGTCCTGTTTTTAAAAAGCCCTTCTGCTGATATGGACATGTAGCTGCTTTTCTCTCTTCTCTTCAAGCCAACCCCTACAGGTGGGTAAAGAATTTTAAAATTGCCAACCATTTTTTGGAATTTTTTTAAGCACAAACACACATGGCGTGTATTTAACTATTGGGTCGTCCATAAATTACGTTTGCACTGGAAAGTTTGTATCTGCAAATTTTTTTCATGACAGGGAGATATCCTCTAATTTACGGAGTCTAGTAAACGTTTACAAAAATACAAATAGTAGCCTACCCGGTAATGGTTTATTATGCCGGTACTAGCATTCAAGCATATATTCTTACTTGCACTTTGACAACAAAGGGGTAAAAAAGGGAGTTTTCATGCAAACGAAATTTATGGACAGTCCCTAACAGAAAGTTTTTTGTGTTGGATTTGTAAGCGACTACTCTGATAAGATTTTGCAACTAAGACGTGTTTTTTATTTCTAAGAATAATTAATTGAGCAATCAATTAATCCTAATAGTAAATACTATTCAGTAATGAGACTTATTTTGTCATTAAATAATTCAGAGGGGGAAAAAATACATGTAGCTGTGCGAAGAATACTTTCTTGATGTTCTGAAAGTTGTTTAACCCCGAAAGTCTAATTTAGAAATTCCAAACAATTTATCAATAAAAAATCTAGAAGTAGAAGAAGGTCATTCATCCTCCTCTCTTTAATATAAAGGCTATCAAAAATATGTAATAAGGAGGATGTCATAAAAAACTTTTTAGTGGCATAAAAAAATAAACAACAAATAGGATTAAGAATGAGCTCGGGAGTTGTTTGGAAAACGAAACTGAAATGAGAAGTAATCTTAGTCCATTTTTATCAATTCTACCTGATTCAAAAACAGCCCCTTTTATTATAATCAAAGATAAAAATACTGGTAGAACTATTTAATAATACATAAGTCATTCAATCATTTGTTGGGTGCTAGTGCAGTTATCATACAAAATCGATAATTTTTAAATTACTTAAATAATATAGCCTAAATACATATTGCTTATACATATTGCATTGCTTATGAAGTCATAAGGAAGGCTATTGTTGGTATGTGTAATACAGCGCTTCCCTATGACTTCAACTAATGATATAAAAAAATAGCTGCCTAACATATATAGGCTAAGATTTGCATTACTAATTTTATCTACATGTATTAAAGGGAAAGTCCCACTTTGTAGTGCCAAGTATTATTCACTCACTAGACATGAATGACTGCCAATAATAATAATATAGGCCTACTATTGCAGAAAAGTTTCCATATTGAGGAAATTATGACGATTGCCAAATACATATTAGGCGCCATTTTTCCATAGATTTCAGCAGGCAGTCCGCTGATAGTTGGTGGCTCCCTCTAGGACCCTCCGTTAGACAAGAGTACAACTATCTATCTTGGGCTTTGCATTTTCAACCAAATCCATGTGTTCAGGACATTTTATTTATTGATTGGTGGACTTAAATCAAATTGCAATTTCCCTGCTTTCCTAATTTTTCATGCTCTTCCTCAGGACTACAACCCATTTCTTTCAACGTGGAACTTTCCCTTTAATGAACTATTGGCGGCAATTTCAGAATGTAGCTTGATTGTCAAAACCTGAAAATCTCAGGATGAAAAAACATGCTCAAAACTCAAATTGGGTAAAATTTTCCATTATAAAGCAAGTAACTTCTAGAAAAAGTTTTTTTATTATGTGTTTGGTATAAGTTCAAATCTTAACTGGAATGCCATTTTAACTTCAATATAGGCTACCATACGAGCATATAATTTCAGGAAATTTTTAGCAAAATTCTACATGCATGCAAACAAAGTTAAAAACAGTGTAGGCCTATTTTGATAACTGGTATGAAAGGTGTAAAGCAGAACCATGAAGGAAGTAAATATTATTGTGTTAAAACCAAATCAGATTTTTAAACCAAATCAGATTTTTAAACCAAATCAGATTTTTAAACCAAATCAGATTTTTAAACCAAATCAGATTTTTTTTCTCTAATTTATTTTGTTTTTGTAAATCCTATTCGGTGCCAGGTGTGCTGAGGCAACCAAAAGATATCGTTGTTTTATTTTGCCACTTGCGACAAGTTAAAAAAAATTTTAAATACAAAAAAGCTGACAAGTAGGCCTATAGTTTTTCGCACTTTTGCACGAATGGATGGCTGGTAATTCTAGTGGGAAAAAAAAATCTATGGCGTTGTTTTTTCCCCTTTTACTCAAGTATTTTTCTGAGAATTTATTATTTGCTATTAAATGGACCTTGCACAAAACTTTTCTTAGGTCGTGTACACTCGCGAAAAGCGGTAACATTGAACCATATCGATCAATGGGAAAATCTTTTTAATGTGCTGTGACTTAATTTGCTTGAGTAAAAGGTTTTTTACCCTTCATTATGCAATTTATGCAAGCTAGGATATCTTTTTTCTTTTAGAAATTAACATTAATTACGAGTACTTTGAATAATAGTTACAGGTTGTTTTGTTTTTTAAACAAACTATTGAGCTTATCATCATGCACTTCTTATATACCACTTGCTTATCACTTTGCATGTAAAAAACATGACATGAAATGGTTGATCAACCATGGAAAACGAATTTTTTATGCAATAATTAGGCATAGAACCATTCTGAACCATTTTAACGACATCGTCCCATAATGCACCATTCTCAAAACATAAAAAAGTTTAATTTTCTGTGGTAATATCAACCTACATTTTCATAATCAAAAGCCTGGGATTTAATAGCAAACGGCAAAGCCTATTTGTGTAAGTTTTGTTGCAAGTTTGCAATTGTAAGGATAGGACCTGTAGCCATATGCGACTTGGACATTTTTATGAACGACCCTCACGCTAGACGTTAATCAAAAAGAATTTATCATTTTATACTGCTAAGACGTTTAAACAATTAATCTTCCTAGAAAAGTGTGCAGTTTTTTTATCTAGTGTGAATGAACCCTTGTGGAAGAATTTAAAATTTATTTAACAATGGGCCTACGTGTCAGCCTGCATATTTGTGTTCAGAAAGGTCAATTGAACTGGTTCAAGAATTAATTGGAATGGATGACTTAGGCGAGAAAATGTAGCTCTTTACTTGACTTGCTTGGAATAACAATGCAAAGAAAAAGGTATTTCATAGATAAAGCCTTATAAATCATTAAAACTTGATAACTACAAGCTTCAGAGTGAGTCACTAGTTGGTCCTTGTTTCAAATGTTTCATAAATACCTGTATTTTAAGATACTGTGCTACTTTTCTGGAATAGTCTGAATAGGTTTATGGTATTGATTTAATGTTAACTACAAACTGACAAAACTTAACTAATTAAACTGACAAAATTTGTACTGAATCATTTTTGATAAGAATTTTTTGAACATTTCAAAAGTTTTAAGACATAAAATGTTTGTAACTAATATGCATTGTAGTGCGCACAGTGAGTCTTATGTTTTCACATAGTTAGCCTACGTGGTTACCCAAGTAATATAATGTTTTAGTGCGAGTTAACAGGTTAAAAATAACTGTGATTGCAGAATCTTGAGAAATTAAAGCTCTACAATCGTAAAATTATACGAGCTGCCAGAACCGGCATTTATAAAAACTAAGGCAGAAACTTTAGTTCAAAGTCGTCAGTACATTGTAGGCCTACAAAGTTTATCCACTTTTAAGTAATTTTTCACTCATAAAAACAGGCACATTTCCAAAATCATGGGATTCAATCCTATTGGAAGCTTACCAACAAATCGCTCATTGACACGGAGAGATGCAACAAGTTGCAATAGGCCTACAAAATCTATTACACGAATTTTTCCTACTTTTTAAGTGATATTTCTCTGAGAAAACCCAAGGTAGCATTTTCAAACCCATGAGTTTTTAGTTCTTACCTTGCACTCGCCCATTCCACCGGTATCCATAGAGCATGGGTTGATAGTGACTGCAGAAGACGTCCCAAAACTCTCCGTTAAATCCAGACAACACGACAATCGAGCCACTTCGGCGGTTTTTCAAAAATATTCCCAAAAAAACTTTTTATTTAATAAATAGATTCACGTAACACCCCACAACGACACGTTCAACGAACTTGTGCAAACACATGAACTTCAGAGAAACACACTTGGGGTGACTGAATGCACCATGGACGGAATACGCCAAAATACCAAAAAAAAAACAGGGTCTCTCGTTGACGACCTGCTCCAGATTATACCATAAAAACTGTCTGTATACCGATGAGATTTAAGTTAATGTGTATTATCCACCTGCTATAATCCAAAATTGAGCACAAGGTGTTAACTAACATCCAAAAGTTTTCTCTCCCAAGGTCTGATCTCTCCTGAAATCCTTGCTCTAAAGTGAGGCTCTTTACTTATGCATTGCCCGAGTACTTACTTCATTACTCTCCAAAACAACAGCAACAACAACTGTTGTTTTAAGACTGGCTCACGGATTTGCTAGGTGCTCCCATTTACCTGTTGAGCTGCGGGGCACTAGTTACAAAGTGGTGATAACCAAAAAATGTAATCCCTGTGCACGCACTCGTTACGAGGGTAACTGATGTGGGACGTTCTGCATATGTGCTAGGCCTACCTACAACAAAGTTATTTTAAAAAAAGAAGCTAAGCAACCAAGCACGTCGCCACTCTCAACTGTTTGTTTCTACATAAAACTTGTTCTCTCTCTCGGACAAGTTTTTAGCAAGGAGTGTAGGGAGGTTCATCTCGCACCCCACCACTCCCTCCCCTCCCTAATGTGGGGGTCAAAGGCACCACGTGGCTGGTTGGAGATTTTTGGCAAACATTGCAGGCACCCCATTTGATAAAGGACACTAAAGACAAAATCCATAATCAACCACTTGAGAATATCAAATGTGGACGTGGGATGATGGCTTGCTTATGGTGTCATCGTTTTGGTACTCATGTTTCTGTTTTAAAAACGGACATTAATTATCGTTTAAAAAAAAATGTTCAAGGTTGGCAAGTCTGTTCTGGCTTAAAAGGAATACATTTGAAGCGCCCCCCTAACGCTTTTTTTGTCTACTGTCCCATTTGCAGAAACTGCATTTTGGAGTAAAAGGGAAAGTCCCACTTTGTGACAAGTGAATGAAGTGATATTTAAGTTGTTCACACTTCGGCTACTAGATATGAATGGCTGTGACAATAATAATTGCAGCAGTTTCCACATTAAAGAAATCACGAGTTTTGCTAAATACACGTTTAATAGGCGCCATTTTTCCATAGATTTCAACAGACACTGAAAGTTGGGGGGGGTTGGCCCTATAGGACGTGCATGTCTACTTGTTTCATGAGACCTGATGTCTTTTGTCCATTAGAGGGCGCTACATACTGTCAGTAAAATGGCACCTATTTGATCTTTGCCTTTTCAACCAATCCATGTATTCAAGACACTTTATTTAATGATTAATGAGCTCAAATCAAATTGCAATTTCCATGCCTTTCTAAATTTTTCATGTTCTTCCTCCTACAACCCATGTCTTTGAAAGTGGAACTTTTCCTTCATTTTTTCCTTTCATATTCAATTTTTTTTGGTCTGCTAAATTTTATTCATATGCATGTAGGCCTATGGGGTGATTTATATTGGAAAATAATGCTTTTTTAAATTTTACATCAGAGCTTTTACATAAATTTAGCTAGGTATTTATAATAGACTATTAATCAGATTATTTTAGCCATAATTATTTTCTGGTTATTTCAATGACTTCATACACATCGATATGATTTGTTCTTTATTGTCTTGAAAATTTATAGGAAAAAATATTTCCAACTTAATAAAAATGCAAAGAAACACATGAATAGACGACAATTATCGTGCATCATTGTAATATTTTATAAATATTATAAATTGTTATTCAGATTCTTAATTAAAGTATAACTTTTTTATGTCTGTAAAACGAGACATGAAATCGCATATTTTTTCTTTTAAAAATATCTTTTATTGTTCCTTTCGGCATTTCGTACAGGTTATTTGACTGGTCTTATTTTGACTTATTTTATTGTTTTCAGCTCTGTTTGGAGTTTCTTGCACTCAGAATTTTTATTAAGTTGTAATACTTTGAAACCGCTATCAAACAAGGTTAAAGGAGGGTAATATAGTATTTGCTGAATTCTGCCCTGTAAATTAAATTCTACACTTGTGAATGCCAAATGGTAATTCTGGTACAAATCTAATGTAGGCCTCTGGTATCTTTTCTGTAGAATTTAAAAGATCTAGGTCAAAGTTAGTGGAAAAGAATGCACCCTTGAACAAACGTGGGCTAGTAGTTATGTCTTAGTAATCTCGTTCTAACGATACCACTCCACATGTACAGTCACTGTAACCCTAGGTTAATTCCCACTTTTCGGAAGCCATTTTTTTCTTTCAGCCAAGTACTTTAGCCTTTGAAAATCTTGAAATTGTTCCCAATAATTACAGTTAGTAATAAAATGTTAGGCACAGAAATAGGAGCTCCACATATGACGTCATAGTGAGGGCACTGCATGGTTCAACTTCTTTTGATCATAACTAATAAACAATTCACAACAATTTCAAGCGATAGTTTGCTATAGAGAAGCCAAGCAAAAGAACAGTGTAAATATCCCTCTACGGATGATGAGCTGAACTACAAACATGGCCTGTTTGCCTTCTCACCAAAGTATTCATGCGCAAGTGTAATATTAATGGTTGGAATTTTTAAGTCTGGGACTACTTTCTCATAGTGTAGACCTAGGCCTATATCTGTGTGGTCTAATTTGTCTCTTTAGAGTGTTTCCTTTACAGTTGCTCTCAATAGATTGCACTGATGCAGGCCTATCTTTTGCTGGTTTTCCTATAGTTAACTTATAGGCTATTTAACGTTGCATTAGCCTGAAGAACGTTTTGTTCAAAAATAAGGCTTCAAGCACGTGCAAATTACAGTTGATTTGTTGAAAAATGCACGTGCACTGAATCCCATTTTGGAACAGAAATTTCTTCAGGACACTGCTTCTTCAAGTTTCAAGCCTAAAAGTTTCATGTTCCTCTACAAATGTAAGCCTATAAATAGTCTAATGAATGCATTTTAGTCAAGTGTGATTATTCTCCTGGCACTTTAGATTTCTACTTGTATTTTTAGCAATTCAACAGATTTGTTAAGAAAAAAAAGAGTCAAAACAAAATGGCTTCTGGGCAGGCAATTTCATGAACTTAGGCTTGTTTTTAATGCAAACCACCGATTGTCCGAGAATCATTAGTGGAGGCACATTACCCATGCAATTAGTGTCCAATTCCAAGTCATTCAAATATTTATTTTCCTAGAAAACTCTTAACGGATGCCATTAAATGAGGTGGAACGATGAAATTGGCAGGAAAACCTAAAAATGTCCCCTCCAACATTTTTTTAGGCGTGAAAATGTAACACAGGGCCCCTATATATTTTGCCTAATGCAGACTTAGTCACGAGACATTTAGCCCGAAAATGGACATGAAAAAAAATTGAAGAGAATTGCAAAATTGGTGTTTCTTCCTGCCTATGGAATGAGTAATGTTTTTGGGAGTGGGTTTCAGTAATTATTTATTTTAAATTTGGTTTGTTGTCATGCATGCTGAAATATATACAATTTCATTAAAGGCATTTAAAGTAAGTGTTAGTTTTTATAATAGTCGTACATTCGTGTAAACTTATTCAACCCAATTAATTAATTCTGCTAAGATAACAGCACAAACAATCGAGCATTTTAATATGATTAACACGGTATATAACTGTGATAAGAGAGAGAACTCATTAACACATGTCCAAATGATACACGTAGACTTCTTTCTAAATTGTATTAAATACGCTAATTATATTAATTAAATTAATATATTATCTAGTATCAGTTCATTTTGTAGATTACTTCCCATTTCCACTTCCATGTTTGAAAATAGAAGGACTTATAATCAACAAAAGGATTGCTTTTGGATTCTGTACTCTTTACAACCCAACCATAACAATCATTATGCCGCTGTACTTGTGCTATAGAAATAAATCAGAAATTTAAGAAACTTGAAGATTTTACTTAAAATTTAACTAGCCTATTTAAAGCTTTTAATTCATTTCTTGAATTCTTTATTGTCTTCTAGGGATAATTAAATTTTTCAATTTTTTATCAAATTAGTATTTAAAGTTTAAAAAAATCCAATTTGTAAAAAAATAAATAAACTCGGGAAAACCAAGACAGTTTAAAAATAGTGCAGGCAGGCCCCATAAAACACTTATGTCTTTCATTTCTGATGTATTTTTTGAGGGGGAAGGTGGGGGGGGGGAATGGGGACATGGGGTATTAAATTTTGAGGAGATCAGGGGTAAGGGGTCCAATAGAAATAATGCTACATAATATAGAGAAAATGGAGGGTCTTTAAGATTAGTTAAATGGAAAAAAATTAGAACTGGCAATTGCAGATAGGCCTATCTCACATCTAATTTGCACTAAAGTGTGTGATTCATGGTGCTTCAGGGAAACAAATATGGCGGATTATTATATTACGTTGCTCATGTACTGACTTTGAAATGGTGAAATTAGCACCAATATAAGAAAAAAAAGTCAGGAATTTACGCCCACGGAATAAAATATTACACAGTGTGCGCAGGACATAATTTCTCTTGAGTCTGCTTTATTGGTTTTCACGTGCGTGTAAAAATGCAGACAAAAACATAGTTGTAGGTTGTACTACTCTGTACAATGTGACTATAGAGCAATTATGAATATTAAATGATTGCATCTGCTCCTTTCCTCCTGAACCAGCTTTAAAAGCTTACGAATTATTTCTTTAACGCGAGCCATTTTAGATTTGTTAAAAAACCACCTGAGTCCATACAAGTAATTTTACCCAGAGGACTTTACGAGGTAAAAAATTGCAATTTTGGGGTTATAAAAAATGTCTCAGCCAGACGTGCTCTGAACTATACAATTTTAGCAGGTAGAAAGAAATATGGAGGTAAGAATACTAGTTAAGTGACAAAAGTTATGGTCACGATTTGGTTGGGGCGAGTCATATTGCATGACCTGAAAATCCACATAAATGCATGCATGTGTGGCTACATTTTCAATGCAGTTCAACTCAATACTTGTGTTACAGCAGTTTACAACTATTTTAGCATATGGAAGTCAAAGGTCAACTGACATATAAATTTAGGACTGAATTCAGCATTTTATGGTCCACTTGCTGATCAAGGACTCATGTGTAAACATATTGAAATGCTATTTTTGCTGCAAATGTGACGTCACGTGGGTTTTTCCACTTGGAAGATGGCTCATAAAGTACCTGATATGAATCGTTTGCTAGACGTCATTTTTAGTAATCTTAATGCTAACTTTCTGATGGGTACGTGGGTCACAAATAATTTAATCTTTTAAAAAGGTGCCCATGACAGTACTTTTTGGTATGTTACTTTATGGACCTGCTCCAGATTTTAAACTCATTTACCGTGCGGAAATCAGTTTATCATTTGATAATTCCTTTCTATTGAGTATTTCCTATAAAAATGAAGAAAAAACTTGGGAGAAAAAAAAACTGGTTGATAATTTGTAGGCTTTCATGTGGTTTATTTAGGCCAAACTTTTGATTTTATTCTTGAAATCTAAATGAGGAAGCATATTTCGTGCAGGTGTGATGATAAGATTTATTAAGCATTCTACATTTTAATTTAACAGTGATTAGATAACCCAAAGCTGGAAGTAATAATTATATTCTAATTTGTTTACGGTCGAAATCACATAATTTCGTATTTTAAGTGGCGTTTAGGTCAATAAAGAGAATGGATTTGGAGCAGATTTTAGAATTTTATTACTGCTACTATATATATATAGACAACGTATAATTAATTCTACAGTTGATTCTCGAGTGTTTTATGCAGGGTGCATGAAAGTAATTACATTAACTTTTATCCAATTAGGTCTACTGAAATTGACTTTTTAAAATAACAAATAGAATAATGACATATATTGTCATTGTCATTTACATGTAGGCTACAAATGCGTGAACAACCTAAAAGCAATTAAATATATTTGGGAAGCCATTTGGGATCTAAAAATATTAACATAATACGAGTGCAGCGCATCACTAAATGCCTCATAGTTCCTTAGAATTCTTCCCTCGCAAAAGTAAAGCGCCATCTAGAGTGAGTAACTTTCAACTACCGTTTAACCCATACTAAAATGTCTTCTAAGCAGATTATTATGCAAGCAGTACTTAGGCCTATATATATATATATCCTACTGTATAATGGTATTTTTCGTCATCTATCACATGCAGGTCTATGTAGGTAAACTCAAAAAATCCAGCTACAGTTCTAGATTGTATTAGGATAAGGGAGGGATCCCATCCTACAATGGAAATTATGGCAGGTATCCAGAGATGCCATTAAACTGATATTCCTCCCTCTTTATAATCACTGTTTACAGTTACTTTTTATTTCATGCTTTATTGCTAAAAAACTAGTTTTAGCTTGGGTCAGTGCACCCTGACTAAGGAGCTAGGAGCTAAAAAATGACAAAATATTTACATTTGAGGTGTACAAGAAATCGTTTTGATATCAAGTTCTATTCATGAACCTCTATCAAAATAACTCAACCCCTATCAAAATAAGAGTGAACTGAAAAGAAGTTAAGTGTCATCACTCTGTTTATGCTTTAATTGTTAGACATAATGGCCTGTCTCATCTTACCACAGCCTACTAAGATTTTTTTTTATTTTATGCATAATAATGCCTGGCAATTTGAGATTTTTGGTGTTATCGCTTGAGTTTCCAGTTTCTTCCAGTTTGGCGCTGACTACCGAGCGTTTTCCCAAGATCCCTTGCGTTTTGACAGCAGAT
>JAQIXP010003357.1:0-13175 GCA_034700285.1 Proteroiulus fuscus
AATTTGTACTTTTATTTAACATGGAGATTCCCATAGGAGCATGCATGCTCTAAAAAGTGTGGACAGCCCCCTTAACATTTTAATTCCCATTCCTTTCTAAATGTTAGGTTGTCCTTTTAAAAATACCTCAACTCTAAATACGAAGGTAAAAATAGTTGAAAATTATTCATCATAGATGGTGCACTTTATTTATGAACTGAATTACTTAGATAAATTTCTTGTTGAATTTATGTAAAGTTGTAAACTATTTTGTGATAGGATCCCCTGAACCATTCGTGGATCCCTCGCTTGTCCACCCCTTTCCTTACGAGCGTTGGTCTACCCGTTAGTTCCTCCAAGATAAGCCTTAGTCTTAGGCTGTTTAGTTGGAATTTAGCAAGTTCAGGGTGTGTGTGTGTGCTGCAGCTGTCATGGTCACTTTATTTTTTTGTTAAATTTGGGCAATATGGCTATCAATCAGACGTTAGGTCAAGGGACTTTTTATTTTGAGGAATGTGGCCCATAACTTTGGTCGTTGGGAAGTTGCAATGGGAGGGCGAGACATGCGAATAATATCTAGATTTATTGAATGGCGTCTGTCCATCCGTTTTATAATAATGATGGCCGTCGTAAAATAGTGTTTTTTGACGAAAAAGGGACGAAATTTTTTAAGACCAAAATTCATTAAATTTCGGGGGGAAATGTTGTTTATGTCGGCGGAGATTGTTTTTTTACGGGTTTGATTTAGACGTCGCATAAAAAGATGGCCGTCACTTTCTCCGCTTCTGTATTTTATTCGACGACAACTATTTTTCGTGAAATATGTAAGGGTGTTCCGCTTAACTATTACCAGCAAATTATTTCAAAAACGGCTGTTGGAAGAAATTTGACAAAATGGTATCGAGTAAAGTGGTTTTTTTTTCTCTACATTAAGGTATCCTTATAATCAAATTTGTATTTCTGAATGTTGTTTTATATACTAATTAGACCATGCTCCACACCATTGTAATTGACAATTTTTTGTTGATAGCACTGTTATTTTTCAAGATACAAATTGAAAGTCCTTAAAAAAATTCTCAAGATCAAGCACCTTTTCCAGATTTGAAATTCCATTTTTTTTTCCAAATTTTTTCCAAGTAGCCGTTTTTGAAGAGATTGGCCTCAATTTTATCTGATAAATATTTTCGTGCTCTTTGGTGCACTGCCGTAGAGCCCTATGCAGCGATGTGTTGACCTCACCGTAAGATAAGCGCATTCGAAGCGCCCTCTTTAGATAAGTTAAGTAACTAAAATTAATGTCCTGCACGGGTAATTCTATCAGCGAGCTTGAGTGCGTGAAACGTGAATTTCCAAACTGCTGCAATGATGCAATCGATGGTTGTGACTTCTGCCTCGTCAACTCGGATTGTTGATAGAGGGCGGTGCGTCTATGCCCTACTTACGTTAAGACCGTCCCTAGAGCGTGCGCCCCAGATTAGTTTCGAGATTTATCTTCGTTTCTCGGCAGAACTGGCAGGCCTTAGTTTCGCCGAGATAATTGCGGCGATAAGGCCCATTCGCTAGAGGGCGCCCCATCGGGCGGCAATTTATTCGGTCTGCTGCCGCATCGGGCGCCCCGTGTTAATTTTGACCATTGGCAGTTAATTACCTAATGGGAGTTTAGATTGTGAGCAATGATACGGTACCGTCCCTTTATACCCGCTGTTTCTGTTGTGACAGGCCCCCTACTTAACGGGGGTTATTTATCGCCACCTAGCGTAAACTGTCGTTATCCGCTCTCGCAACGCTAATTAGCTGCAGTCGTTAGACTAATCAGTGGCTATGGGCGGGCGGCTGATGGCGTCCATAAATTTAGGAGGAATAGAATTTTCCGAGGGCGCATTGGGTCAAAATGAATGTGCTAGCTCCCCCCAGCCCCCATAATTACAGGATTTCATTCATGGTTTCTTACTGTAAGGTTAACCCGAGCCCCTTCCAGGAGTTTAACGTCGCCTTAGCCGTTAGCCATTAGCCAATGGTTAATGGGCTGAAGATGGAAGTATCGAAATGCATGGCACTGAGAATTTATGAAAGACAGTTCTTGGATAAAACATGTCAAATAATTGTGACATTATACAAATGGGTCCTTGGAATTTTCTTGCTGATTTCTTGAGATGTTCCATATTTTAGATAAATGTAAATGAATAAATGAATATTGGGGCTATATTTTTAAAAATTTCATAAGGACCCAACGTTCATGAGATTAGGGTTGCCTTAGCCATCAGCTGGCAGCCATTAGCCAACAGTTAATATAGGCTGAAGATGAGAGTATGGAAATTACACTGAGAATGAAAGTTGAATATGCGCTCCTTGTGCGTTTTTTGCTTCGTTAGGTGATATTTGAGGGTTAATGAGCCGTTAGCCATCAGCCGATTAGCCTCCAGACTTCAGCTTATAAGCGGATGCTGAATAATTATTGTAACTCTTGGACTTCATTTCACATCATAAGCTTTTTTTCAATGGATTCCCCCCCCTCTAAATCTAAATATCTGTAATAATAAAGAGATAGAAATCAGCCTTCGCGGCAAGAAGTTGTTAAAAACTCCCAAAGATTTTTTTTATCGTAGATGGCGCCACTTAACTGTATATTTTGCATTTTGTGCCAAAAACTCTTTTGTTTTTCAACCCCACCCAATTTTTTTCTCATCTCTAGTAATATGTTTTGTGGCGATAAACAATGTCTTAAATATTACATTTCTGACATTTATGTGCATCATATTTACTCAACGTCCGAAGAAAATAAGTAGAAAAACACAAAAGTAGATTGGGTTTGGCCGCCATATTGCGCAAATCTCATTGGACTGAAAGGGGGAAGGAAAAAAACGAAATTTGAAGAAAAAGTAAATTAGGAAAAGTTGAAACAATTTAGTAAAAGTAAATTAAAACGGAAAAAAAACGAGTGGAATGCTGAGATAATTAATTGTTCCAACATGGCCGGCAAATGGGTCAGTATGGGGAAATTTTCCACCAAATGAGATTTTTTTTCTAATTAATAGCGATGGCCTTGATTAGTTTTAATTAAAATGGCTTTAATTTAAAAAAAAAAAGAATATTGCGTCCCAAGAGAAAATAACCCTGAAAATTCTAGCTCGTTACTTCCCAATTTTAAAATGTCCAGAATCGCCATTGGAATCATTCAATTTTGGCTTCACTTTCCTTCAATACAATAATGCATATAATGCATTAAAATTTTTATTAATCTCTTGTTTCTTGAATTAATTGCATATAGGCCTAAGGTTAAATTAAAAAAAAACTACCAGCTTTTGCTAATTGTTTAAAAAAGTCATAATATTTATCCACCCTGGTGGCAAGCATTTGCTTCAGCTTGTGTTGGCGATTTGTGGTTTTATAGTCGCTGTTGTCAATTTCATTTTCCAAATACTATAAAATATATAATGTAGGCCTAATGAATAGTTGTATAAAGCTTTATTTATGCTTCTAGTCTCTAAATAAACACGTTTTAAAGCCTAAATAAATTGAAAACAAATGTTAGCTAGTTGCAAAAACCGGCCTTCACAAGGAGAATTTTTGCTTACGAGGAATTATGGAAATCTTTGTAATTTAATAGGCCTACTTTTTAGTTATTTTTGTGTGGAAATGCTATTTGCTGCCCTCCCAATGGATTGTATTGAATTGTATTTTGGAGTGAAATCGATTGCATAAAAACCTTTAAAGAGAAAGTCCCACTTTGAAAGAAGGTGGTTGTAGAAGGAAGAGCATAATGACAATTACAATTTGATTTGAGCCCTCCAATTAATAAATAAAATGTCCCGAATGCCTGGATTTGAATAAAATTGCAAAACCCAAATAGGCGCCATTTTACTGAGAGTATGTAGCGCCCTCTATTGGATGAAAGGCATCGCCTCCCATTGGAACCCGTAGACACGAACGTCCTAGAGGGCGCCACCTACTATCAGTGTTTGCTGAAATTATGGAAAAATGGCGCCTAACGTGTATTTTGCAAACGTAGTGATTTCTTCAATATGGAAACTGTATGAGCTGAATTATTTAATATTGTCACAGCAATTCATATCTAGTAAGTGTGAACAACTTAAAATATCACTTGTTACAAAATGGAACTTTCCCCTTTAACTTCAACATAATATTATGTAGGCCTACTCGATCATTTATTAATTATTAGGTATTGTTTTAATTATCTCTCAGATATACAATAATGGTATAGCCTAAGTAATTCAGCCCAATTTTTTGGATGCAAGGTACAAATTAAAGGCAGGCTACTGTCTTTGGGTTTAGGAAATAATCCACAAGATGGTGCTATTGCGTTGAAAAATGGGAAATATCCCCAGGGGGTTTGAGTTGAGTGGGGGGGGGGAGGTTGGTTAGGTATGAACATCGACTTGGGGGGGAGGGTTGTATAGAGGAAGGGGAAATAATATAACTTAAAACTGTTCGCCTCAGGAACAATAATCGAAAGAAATGGCAGCCAAAATTTGTAATTTTCTCCCTTATTTTTCAGGCCGCAATTGTGCGATATTACAGGCCAGCAGCCGCGGAGAGTCGACCTTTGACCCGGGCGAGATGACCTGCGACCCGTTTCCCATGCATTCACTTGACACCCAGGATTTCGTACCTCCGGCCAATTTAAAAAGGCAAGGAAGGAGAGCCTATGTGCGTTTATCACCTTAATGAACCAGGACCAAGGTAAGGTAAGAATGAAAAATTTGCACTTTTTTTTTTCTTCCCCGAAAGCCCAATTTTTTTTTTCCTTCCGAGTAGTTTTAACGAGGAGGTGATGACTTTGTTAGCATAACAATTGACATGCAAATTGCTTAATGGTAGGGTACCAACATAACGCCAAAAACACGTTTTGTAAAGGAGAATTAATAGCAACAACTCTTGAAGATTTTTTTAAAAATATTTTCGTTGTTTTTTGGTGGAGCTTTAGAATATTATGTAACAGGTGGAGGGTGGCGCCACCTATACATTACGTGTAATAGAGGTCACGACCTTTACATCTATATATCGATGGCTTAATTTAGTAGTAACGAATGCGCCAATTTGTCAAAAATTAGATAATTATCATTGTACGTGGTCCTGGAAACGTCCCTAATGTACCTAAAGTACGTTACAGAAATAAATTTAACCAATAATTGTTAAAGTTACAAAAGTGAACAGTAGCGAATATCCAACAAGTTTCACACTTTTGCTTTCCTGCACCTTCCCTATAAAATATATAAATATATTGTTTCACCAAATTTCAGCCTTTTAACGTTGTTTATTTCCAAGTCATAGCATTTTTCCATAAAAACGCTATTATCTCGAAAGCCACTTTTGGCTTATTCGTCACTTCTGAATTAAGCCATCTATATGGGTCATTGCGCGAGGAAATGACCTGGTGAAAGGTTATGAAAAAAATAATGAACCTTTAGTTAACATAGCAGCCTATGGGAAATATAAATTTAAAAATTACCCCTAATTAGCGTGGTATAGCATCAGTACAATGCTAGGCAGCAAATCTTAAGGGGCAATGTAGCCAGCTGCCTAACCAAGGGGCTCCTATGGAACCACTTTTTACCACACAACTAAATGGGGCTTTGGTCCTGGACCCACAAACCACCCCCACCTCCTCTGATCCCCCAAGCTAACTGTAGGCTTTGTCCATGAACCTCACAGGGAGGCCTGTTCATCATTTCCCCCCCCCCTCCCCGACCTACAGTAAGGTAAAAAGCAGAAAATATCAGAAAAACATGTTTTTTCTCTCATAAATATGCAGAAATGAGAAATTCGAAAAATTATGTTGCGTATCTTTGGCTGATTTATATTGTACATACCAGTTAGGTTTATCTTGCACAGTGTAGATGTTTATTCATACATCAGATGGATCTAGAACAATTTGCTAGGAAAAACATTGCATTTGCAAATAGTATATTTACCAGTTAGAAGGCTATGGCCCTATGTGCAATCAGCCTGACTGATGAACTTGCAATTTTTTTGCGTCTAGGCTGTTCTATAGTTAACTCTAGATAATTTCGTCAAATCCTCTAAGATTATTACATTTGTGACAGACTTATGAATATTCAAATGTGTGATGTGAACATTTCTGGTTTCATTGTGCCCATGAATTCCAAGTATTTCAGCATAAAATGATAGCCAATAAATAGTTCAACTCTTAAATTCTTTTCAATTAGTAAAATTTATTCTGAAATAGAATACAGTGTAGTGGGGAAAAAAAATACAAAGGACATTATGCAAAATTCAAATTTTAAGAAGTAACATAATTTGGAATGAGGAAGTGAAATTGCAATATTTATTTACTCATTGCTTTGCAAGTTATTCCCTTTCTTTTGAAATTAAGATTCCCAAAGCGAGACTTCCCCTTTAAAACTAGTAAAATGAGACTTAAAATCGCTAAAAATGGAGAAATCAAAACGAAAGTTACGAGCTGTTTTGGCACTTGAGGATCTTGGTGCTTTTCTTCGATCGTTTGTAGTTTTTGGGTATCTTAATCGAGCGTTGAGACACGAACGAGGACGAGGAGTTTTCCTTGGATTCGCTTTCAACCTGCAGAATTTAAACAACGGAACTTGAAAACGGCTGCAAAACTGTACGATTTTATCGTGCAAACATCCAACTCTTATAGGACTTAGTCTTTTAATTCTGGTCGGCAAATTTGGAACTCTTATATAAAATTTCTCAGCAGGGGCAAACAATAATTTCTTGATTATTTTTGTTCGCACCAAATACCAAATTCTTTGACACGTGTTTACTCAAAGATATAACCCAAAATATAAGGACTTATTGGATAATTTCGTTTGTTCATATCGTAAAAGTCCGAAGAGCAACGATCGAATAATAATATTGAACAAAGTTAGGAAAGTTTGGACTTACTTTGTCTAAGGCCGTGTTGCTGCCGACGCTTGATGCGGTGCTTCTCAACGAGGCAATCGAGGAAGTTGAAGTGTCGTGTGAGTCAGAGATGTGCAAATCCTACAAAACGGATGCAATAAATATTACAACAGAACAGGCAGAATGTGCTTTCTTCAAAAAAAAAAGTCCACGTGAAAGCGTGAAAGATTGTTAATCACTTCGACCAGACTTTCGCAAAAAATAAGTTAACTGATATCCTGACACCAAAAATTCTTTCTCCCCCAACAACCACAACCACCCACTTTCCTTCAACATGAGGCATTTCCCTTATTATACAACCAGGATATATAAACACGTCGGACCAACCTCTTCCACGTCGTAGGGCAAGGGAAGGATCATGCCAGATTCAATGTCCAGTTTGGAGGAACGCAGTCGTTGCAAGATACGTTCGTGGGGCGACGTCGCTGCCAGGTCAGTCGGATAAGTGTACTGTCGCCTGCTTGGCGTGGTGCCTGTCGGCACGTCTTTCTTAAGCCCGCTAACCAAGAGGTTTTCCACGTCTTCGTCCACCTTGTTGATGCAGCCAGTCAGGGAATGGGTATGTTCGATCGTGACCGGGCAACGGCCTTCCACCAGTGTTTTTTGACCACAGACGAAGGTACTGAATCTCGCCTGATGCGTTCCGATGGCCACCGATTGGGCATGGGCACTTTCCGTGACGCACGAGAGGAGACTCTGAGAAAAGTAGGGCAGAATAAATATACGGTATACTCGTGTTTTGCATTTTGGGGAGAAAATTCCTGTAGCCTTCCCACATTCTTACAAATCATTCCTATAACTTAAGACAAAAATCCTACACTACTCCTGCTTGGAGTACTGTATTTTGGGGGGAAAAAAAGTGTCCCACATAGGGCATGATTACCTTCATTTGTCCGAGCTCAGTCTGTAAGTTTTTGGATTCCTTTTCGTTGTTCTCCCGGACAGAGGATTCAAGGCGCCCGAAATGTTCGTCCCAAGCATCCCCGCACACTCGGTTAAACTTGTCGACATCGTCGTGCAGGCGAATGTGCATTTTTTCTGCGTCCAAAGTGAGCGACAGGTTCTACGAAAGAAATTTCACAAACATTTAGTAAATCCGGCTCAATGGCAAAATACGATCTTATTGCAACGGGGCCAACCTTGTTCGCACAGGTCCCCGTCCGACTGTCGAGCTCCTGGAGTTGTTCGATTGTACTGCGCTCCTGTCTAGTGATTGCTTGTTCCAAATGTGAATGTCCACTGAAAAAGATAGTTTAGGTTATATTACACGAGGTGGAAGATATTTTCAGAAGAGTTACAATTATTCACAACGCATGGCTTCTTAACAAAAGGATGAATGATACAAAAAATTCCTCAAAATATTGGAAAACTGATCTATGAGAATTTTCCACTACTTTTTTTTTTTTTTTTTTACAAACCTCAGTACGGACTTTTCTAGTTTCAGGACATCGGCATTCGCCTCACCAAGTTTGTCGTTAACCTGCAATAGACGATACAGTACTTTAGCAAATACAATGAAAAAACTTAAAATACATTTGTTTTAAAAGTTATTACTTTTAAACACAAGGAATGTGATGCATCAATGTCCTCAGCAGCTTCAAGCTTCATACATGCTAGTGTCTTCTCCATTAGCTCTATGTTTGAATCGAATTTCTAAAAACCAGGAATTTCAAATTGTTCAGACATGGATTGTTCTCTTTGGTTATTAAAATCTCCTAAGGACATCAGCCCCATTGGACATCTTCACCTTTTTGTATGATTCTTTGGAGTCTTTAAGCTCCATGATTTTATTCTGAGATGTTTGAAGCACTCTTGTAATCTTGGCGGCATTCGTTCCAATCTCATTGCAAATGTTTGCTATCATGGTGGTTTGTTCGATGACTTGTGCCGTGGCTTCGGTTTTCATCGTTTCAACCTGTGGTTAACGTTCAAAAATGAAGTGACAATTATTTTGACATTTTTAGGAACTGGCATGTCTCATACCCAAATCTTTGTACTGTATAGGAATAAGGGCATTTATTGCAAAAACACAAGAATATTATATGATTTCCAGTCAATGTAGCCATTTCTGGTTAAGCTTAAATCTGGTGGGGTTAATTTTTAACTTTCAAAAATTAGTTACAAACTACCTTTTGTGAATGCTCGTTTTTCATTTCTTCAAGACCACTAGCCATGTTAGTGAGCTGAGTGGTGATGGCGTTAAACATGGGAATCAAATGTAGTTTCTCGAAACTAATGAACTGCTGCTGCTGTTCCTATTGATGAGCAAAATTAACAAAACACAATTAGCCAGGCACAAAAAAAATGTCTCAGTAAAATGCTGGATTCTAACAGTTTTTGATTTCAGATTATCTGTGGAATAAATGCAGAATGTCTGCAGTTTTTCTGTTTTTCTCAAAAAAAAACATCTTAAGAAGTATACCTTGTACAAGCTTGAATTTTCAACCAATTCGCGAGCTGACTGGTTCCGTTCTTTATTGTGGCTTGCTAGTGTAGATTCCAGAATGGCACAATTGCCCGTGTGTGCATCCACCAGAGCAGTTACCATTTGCAGCATCGAGCCAACTTCTCCAACGCGCTGGTTTAACATCTCGCCTGCAAAAACCGGTAGTCTCATGAAAAATGCCCAGCCAGAAACGTCGCACGGGAATTTCATCTGACATACCAAAACTGTTGCTGAAGTCTTGGCAAAACTTAACTTGCTGCTGACTAAAGTTTGTGGCTTGCTCGCTGATTCTCGACAGGTCCTCTCGAATCCCTGCTCGGAATTTCTGAATAACCCCATCATTTTCACTCTCAATCTTCACTTTTCGATCTAGCTTCTTGTGCAGGCCACCAACATGGTCAGTCGCCTCGGTGGCAACCAGCAAAAGCTGGTAAAAGAAAAAAAGGATAAATTCCTTGTGCAACTTTTTTATCGAGAATTTTTCCTTTCGCCTTTCACTTTTTGGGACGCAAGGATTACCTCGGCAGCTTGTTGGCCGAGCACCTCTTCAGTCTTCATGTGCGTCTTCACTAAATGCTCCTGTTCGTCTCTATCGACGACCGTTTTGTTCAAAACCTTTAAAAAAAAAACATTCTCACCGTGAAAAACCTGGCAAAATGTTCATATTTCAAAGCAAAAATTTGTACATCACTAAAGGTTTTGTCACTTTCTTGCCGGTTAGGCATGAGTCTCACAAAGTGAGTTCAACTTACAAGAATAGTGAAATTGATCCTAAATTGAATTTGTCATGCATAAAAACCTCATAAATTTATTGCAAAAAAGACGTAAAATGCATGAATACTTAAAAATGAACGACAAAATATATACATATCTAAAAAAATTTAAAGAAAATCCTATACTCCTATACTTTTTGCAGGTTATTTTATTACCTTTTTAGTTGTTTTTAGTGTTTCTTTTGTCATGTCCAAGGTTTGTTGAGTATCTTGTAGCTCCTTGTTCCGCCCATTGAGCTCATCCCGGGTAGACTCAAACAATTCCACCAACTGTAACATCATTTATTTTGGTAGTGAAAAAAATACACTTTGAATAATTACAAATAGATGTCAGTTCCCTGAACCGACCTTGTCCATTTCCTCTTGCATGGCCGTTATCTTGGCTAATTTCTCTTTAATGTCTTCAGATTGATAAGCCATCTTGGCATTCATTTGATTGAAGGTTTCTTCGTCAATATAAATGCCATTCTTCTCACGGGTGGCAATGAGATCCCGTTTCAGCCGCTCAATTTCCTCGGTGTATTCCTATTTTGTGATCAGAAAGCAAAATGTTTCGCTTGTAAAATCGAAAGTGTTATTATCGCACTAAAGGCTAGTCTTCCCTACCTTGATCAGTGCCCTCTTGGTCAGTTTCTGGTTAACTTCTGGTCTGTTAGTAATGTTCTTGGCACGATGGGCATATTCGAGCGTACTCAAAGTTTCTTCCACGTTCACCGATGCCGGACTGATCGTGGCAATAATAGACGTTTTCGTCCGGCCACCCAACGAATCTTGGAGCAGGCGAGTAAGTTTGCTTTCCCTGACCAAGAACAACAGAAATTCCAGGAAAAATACAAAAACACTCGTTCATTTTTGATAAATTTACTTCTATTTCTTACCGATAAGGCACATGCGGCGCTCGTTCCACCAGACAGGTGATCACACGACCGAGCGTTAACAAACTCTGGTTGATATTACCTAAGATTTAAAAAAGGACACGCTAGGATCATGTTTTCATGACTCACACTCAAATGTTATAGGATTTCTTACTCAAAATACAAGAATATTATCAGAATTTTTTTATCGAAAAACATGTCTTCCATTAATAACAGAGGATGCTAAAATTTTCTGAGATTATACAATTCAGGGTGTTTACATAAAAATTGAGATTTCTCATTACTGATTCCAAGATCATTATGTCTACATTTTGTTCTAATGCATGTAATGCAAAGCACTAGTCATGAAGTATGTCTTCTCCTTCAAGGTTTAATTATCGAGGAAAAGCGAACTTACCGGCTTCCCTCGCTCTTTTATCCACGGCACCCGATCGGCCGATGTTCTCACTTCCGGCCAAGTCCACCTGAGAAAGAGGTTCAAAACGTCTCAAAAGCGGCACAAATCGATACTTTTAAAATTTCCAGCTGTACTTGCCAGGTTGAGCTTGCCCGTTTTCACGAGCTCTTCGCCGTCTATGTTATTTTCCTTAATGTGAACAGTGATCGAGAACACGGTGTGGGAACGGCTGCAGGAGAAAGTAAAATTAACGACGCGTCAAAACTAGAAATAAGTGACCCCCCTTCGTTGCGGCCCTCACCTCGAGTTTGCATTCATCATGGTGGCTGCCGTTTGCCTTTTCAGAGATCCTCGCTCGAGGATGGTATAGACTTCATCTTTGCTATGAACAACAACCTCGTCCAAACCTTGAATTATCACGGAACCCTGGCAATTTAAACCATACAGCTTTAGCACCTTAATTTACTTCCAGGGATGTGACAGCCTCTACAAAAACTAATCCCAAATTATTTGACAAAAATTGCGATTCCCAAATAATAATAATAATCGCATTTAAAGTTGCATAAATCATGATTTTGGAAATTTAAATTTGACATATTGCAATAATGCCAAAATTGTTCTTTTTTTTGTTTAATGAAATGACATTATTGCCTGTAAAAGTTTTTGAACTGTGAAATAACCACATAATCCAAATAACATGATTTTTAAGTGAAATAAAATCTAGATTTGAAATATAGTTTTATTTGGCACAAAAACAGATTTTTTAGAATTCAACTTTGATCTGAACTTTTCAGAAATCAGATTTTTAAAGTTGTGATTTCTGATAAACTCAATTTTTGAATTGTTGCAACGTTAACCTCTAAAAATGTGTTTTTGGGTCAAATAAACTGCATGTTAAATCAGATTAATTTTTGTAAGGAAGTGGAACCAACTTTTTCACATTTTCGCATCCAAAATAAGCACTTTAATCACATTTTTCACAAACAACTTGCATGTTAACATTTTTAAATTTTTTTTTTGACTACTCTGTGCCTGTAAGATGCCTCAGCCGGTGTGAGGGCCTCACCTTTCGAGTGGAGTCCTCAAACAGCCGCAACTTAGAAGTATCGTCCAATGAGCTCAGGAGATCAAAAAGCTCCTCATTGTAGAGCTCAAGGAAAGATACCTTCACCGAAAATTCGAGGCACTGCGCCTTCAGGTCGTCAAACAGCTGATGCATGGTCCTGGGGATAATCCCAGCTTGCGGGTCCTGAAATTGAAAAAGGGATAACTTTAATGCCAGAACTTCCAAAAGCAGTGGCACTAATCGAACAAAAATAGCTCTCCTCACCTCGTCCCAAGACATATTGAAATCCAGACTTCGTTCACCCTCCATAGTGAACGTCTTGCCGGTGCCCGTTTGCCCGTACGCAAACACCGTGCAATTATAACCGAGCAGCACCTCCTCCAATAGTGGGCTTACTACAGTCTTGTATACATCCAACTGCATGGCAGACGGATCGAAGACCTTATCAAAGGTGAAAGTGCGGGCGATCTTGTTTTGATCGTGAACTACGATCTCCCTGCGCTCTGGAACAGCATCGACAACAGATATCGAATTCTGTCTGCGCTCGATAGCATTTAAAGTCCTGAAAATAAGAACTTGCATTTTCTAAACCATCCAAAACTCGTGTTTGCATACTGCATGCAGTCGCTTACAGGTGTAACAAAACCGAGAGTTTGAAAATAGGCGTGTTTTAGCGTTATTACCTTGTCATACGCTGTAGTTATTCAGTTTACAAGTAGTTCTTAACTCTATC
>JAQIXP010003358.1:0-13175 GCA_034700285.1 Proteroiulus fuscus
TATCGATTAATGTGTACCGGTAGTTAACATGGAGATTCCCATAGGAGCATGCATTTTCTAAAAGTGTGGACAGCCCCAGCCCCCTTAAGGTACCAGTCACCAAACCTTCAATTCATCGGGGCTTTTTTGTCCAGCCATGAGTATTTAATTTATTTATGGCATTTAACCGTTTCACTCAAAAAATTGTCATACTTCAATAAGAACGCATCCCCTTTATTCTAGCTTAAATTATTCATGGAAAATAAGTTTCCCTTTCAGGATCACGTTTTCTTTGTGTAGGTGAAAAATAAGACTGTCTAGGCATGGATGGCATCGAGAGAAATATGCATCTTGTACTAGCAGACCAACACCTATCAATTCGAGTACTTCCAAATAGTTATGGTACCTGACTAAACTAAAGTGTTCATAACTTACTTCATCCCCATCTAGTGTGCCTGTAGTTTGAACCCTAGCTTGAACTTTGACACTGTCTTCCGGCTCAATTTCCAGAGATGAACCGCTGCATGCAGAATATTCAAACGTTGTATTTATGACTTTCATTGTTATTACTCTTGTAATTTAGGCCTAGTAGTGATCACTAGTCTGCCGATTTTAGCTGAATATTGGTTAAATAACCAAGAGCGCATGAAAGTGTTTACAGTATCACCGACCAACTCTGGCGACATTGGCCGAACTACCTACACCCGACACCAACCAAAAATTTTGTTGTTTTATTAGGCCAATTGAACTCTGTCACATTGTGGCAGCTTTTTGAGGCTGTCCGATATCTTCACGTGATTGTTAATTGGGGGACAATCGGTTGGGAACTGTTGAAAATGTCCTTAAAAACCCCGTCTAGTAGTTGTTGTAACCACTCGGGTTGGCAGACTTGTCAGTGAATGGGGTTGTATGATATCGCCAGAGAAAAAAGTCGGATGCAGTATAACCTAAAATTACCTTAGCAATACTAATGAAATACTTACAGCGAACTTGTTTGGCCAATAACGAACCGACCCTACATTTCTAAGTGATTTTTTTAAAGCCTTTTTATTGCTGGTATTAAAATTAAGACATTTTTACAAGAAAATATTTTGACATTACTATAATCGGTTCCAGCAATTTTTGAACCTGGGTTCGCCACCTAAATATTGCCAGATTTATTTTGATTTAGAAACACAGTTAAAATTCGATAATAGCAGGTAACAATTTATTTTCAATATAGGGAACTAGGCATCGGGTCTTGTTTGCATGCTTGAACAGTATAAAAACGTGCTTACACAAGTTACATTAAAAAAAAAAATAATAATAGTGAAAAAAATGTACAAATTTCAATGTAGAAAATGCATTATGGATTACTTTTCTACACCCTGTCTGACAAAGCAATCCAAATTTGGCATATGATCTAATTGGCTGCTACAGTCGTTCCGTCACATCTTAAGTGCAGTCTTAAAATAATAAACAGGTCTGTCAGTCAAGCTCTTGTATAAGATGCCGTTTGCTCAGTCATAGTGAACTGATTATTATACAAACCCATTATAAGTATAGATCTGTATCATAACAGGTGTTAGCCTGACATTTATTTTCTTGATCTACCACAGCCATAAGCACATAGGTTCAATTTATCAGATTTTAGTTTTTTTGATTAATTCAATTCACAACCGATGATAATTATGATATAAACAAGATGATGTAATTACAAAGCATGAAACATGAAAATTTTTGTACAAATCTGTCATGTCGAAAACATGAATTGATATACTTATAGGCCTACTGTTGGGGAATTATTTCATTTCCATATTCCAAGTCCTAAATGTTGAGATCTCTTTTCGGCCTTTAATAATATCCTAACGTGTAGTAGGCCTACTAAAAAAATAACTTGGCAGAGAACAAGAGCTTTTGAAGAGCTAGTCAAAACTAAAGTATTAAAATTTGAGAGGAAAAATATTAAATATTTGAGGGAGGAAAGTGTTTAAGGTGATATGCTACATGCATTTGGCTTCTCAGGTCTCTAAAAGTTAAAATATCACTTGTGTGAGTTTCATTATGCAGTATTCCAGTTACTTCTTTGGCTTAAAACGCGACATGTAGAAATCACAGTCCATGCAATATGTCACAGGTGGCACGACTGTCTTTTTCCCACATAGATAGCAAGGCACTTTTGCACCAGTGGATTTGTTGCCTCCATTCTGAGTCACGGCACTTGGTGGAAGAGTACAGTATCCATTGCCATTGAAGCTTGCGGTGGGTGATGGAATGGGATACCTCTGCTGACCAGCAGGACTGGCCTTTTGCATCTCGCCATGTTCGTTACTGGAGTGGGGTGGGCTATACATGGGATTAAACACTGTTTTTGGTTGTGAACTCACTACCATGGACGACTTGTGAAAAACTTTTTCCAGCAGTGGGTTGGGTAATGCTAAGATGTCGTCGTCGGCACATGCCACCAGGGCAATCTGGTCTGAAAAAGTCACACTCTTCTTGCCTTTTTTCTTTCTATTGCCCATGGTTGCACACTTGTCGTGCTCAACTGCACTTGTTGGCGTCCTTCTTTGCTGCTGTTGTTGAAGCAACTGTTCATGCTGCATACGCAGAAGGGCTTTCTGGTCATAAGATACCTGCAGTCGTGGTGGTGCGGCAGTCATTGAGACACCATTTTGAACCACACGTGGACCAACCGGTGGAGGTGGATTGTAATTGGGCAGTGGCCTTTGACATTTTGCTGGCTCTGACATTCCATTTGCCAGAATTGGATTTTGCCAAGTTCCATTCTGTGTTGCAGGAAAGTATGCCTCTGGTGGGCTTATGCCATTGTTTTGGCGTTCATCTACTGACCTTCTTTGAATGCCAGCATCTCCGATGACCGGGTAGTTAGAGCTGGATGTGGCATAATAATTCTGTGGCCATCCATTGGGCATTCGTCCAGCATTGCCATTGGCATTCACAGCATGGAAATTTTCATTTCTATGCCCATTGCTGATTTGATGACTGGCAGTAACTAACTGGCTGGATGCCAAAGGCTCGTTTTCTGTTCGGTAAGCCCAATCATTAGACTGAATGGTCCTGTGAGGCATATTTGGAGTATTCGGAAGTGCCGGACTACTATCATGTTTGAATTCTTGAATCTTGTTCATTGGTTGCACGTGATATTTCAAATTCGTACTTTCAACTGACCCTTCAGGGTGGTCTTTGGTCGTGTGATAGCCATTCCATTGGGTTCCGTCTACGCAATCACCACCATTCGTCAGCTGTAGCTGATTGTACCCATTCGTTAGATGCTCGAGAGTTGGCTCTTGACTTTTGGCGACACATCTGGGATCATGTCTCTCAACAGCATTGTCGACCCTCGTCATCACCGTCTGCACTGGCGAAGAAGCTGGTGGAGTGAGGATTTTTTCAAACCGATTGGCCAAATCTCGAACTGATTTTGGTCTGTAGTCGACAACATCTTTCATTTCTGTATTATTACATGAAAAAGGAAGTGTTGACGAATTTGCAGCTTCATGTGATTGGACAACCGGTGTAAGTGCAGGCTTGGAAATCTGGAAGAAAAGCAAAGTTTGCCTTCAGAAACATGACCAAATTGTTAATGACTTTACTGCCACATAATTTGTACTACATAATGTTACCTTTGGTGGTTGAATTTGTGAAACTATTGGATGAATGTGAGATGGTGGATCTTTGCAAGAAGGTGCTGTAAATGAATGAAAAAAGTATTCAGTGAGTTTCAAAACTTGTCACCTATTGCTGAAAGTAGTTCTAGTTGCTCACCATCATCATTAACCTTGTTGGAAGTTGTCCCATCGTGTTTTTTTGTCAGCATTTGATGCTGCTTGGCTTGAAGTTCCCGAAGCCATTTGCTTCCTGCTGCTGCTGCTTTTGGTTTTGTTTCTGTTGGCTTTGGCTCTGTTGACGCCTTCGCTGCACTGTTTTCGAGAATTTGCTGCCGTTTAAGCCGAAGTTCTGCTAGAAGTCCTCCAGCGGTACACTGCTCTGCATCAGCATCTTCGTTTGACTTTTGAATGGGTGACGTCACATGGCGTACGGCTGCACTATCAGAGTGATTTCCTGCATTCTTAACATGTGCTTTAATACTGTCATGACCGTTACTCATTGACGGTCGTCGAATCAGACTGACTGGCCGTACGTTGTCGCTCGGAGTCCGTTCGTGATGCACGTCCGCCTGAATGGTCATTTGGTTAGGGGGATACAGCTGGTCTGGCTGTGGAGGAAAGTATGCATCTAGATACTGAGCTTGAAGGACTTCTGGGGGTGGTGGCGGGAAGTCGGGCGACGGTGGTGAGTGGATTAGATTACCGTGCGATTGTGAACGTGTGGTCAGCTGGGACGTTGTACGGACTGGCGGTGGAGGTGGGATTTTACCATGGGAGGAGTACAGTCTGCGGTTTGTGGAGTCGCCATAGAAATTTTGGTGGTTGTTTTCAGGTATGTCAAGATGCTGCTCCGACTTTCGTAGGTTGCAATCATCGAATACGTGCTGGGTTGATACTTGATCCTGCCCTTCGCGGAGATCGGGCATGCTGCGATTCTTACGCCTAATCAGCCCACCCATTAACAGTTTCCGCCTTATTTTGTGCTGTTTCTTGCCCAACTTGGTGGCATTTGCTTTGGCACTGTCGTCTTTGCTTAAGTCCGTGAAACTCTGGCTATTTCCGAGCTCGGGACTTTCTGGTTGAATGGCGGCTGTTCGGTGCAAGTTAGGTGGGATGGAATTAGTTCGATGCAGATTTGGCCTTCGCGTGTGCTCCCACCTACTGCCATGGTCACAAAAGTTTGTGGTTGCCTGTTGTTGACAATCACGTTGGAGCATAGCATCAGCAACAACTGGTACTTCGTGGGGTGGTTTAAAATCGCGGTTTGCTGGCTGCAATGCTGGTGTTTGAGGCACTGGACCATGCATGGCCTTCTCATCTTTGATTCGAATTGACCCAGATCTCGTCTTCTCAACTTTTTTCTTTGCATTTTTCTTGGGAAGCGTACCGTAAAGTTCAATGCGTTTCTTCTCGGCAGCATCCTGGCTACTCTGCCGGCTATGGTTACTGGTGTCCCGGTTACTCTGTCGCATGTGGCTACCACTGTCTCGACTCGATTGTCTGCTGTGATTGCCACTGCGGCTTCGGGTGCTGTCTCTACTAGATTGCCTGCTGTGATGGCCTGTACCACAGAAACCAACGTCCATGTCTGCCTTGCGCGGCGAGTCTGGCTCGGTGCTCGTTGACGAAGAGCCGTGAGAGTTGATTGAATCCTGGCGGACTAGCATGCGGCGGTGAAGCGTTCTAGCGCGCATCACGCAGGCATTATGTTTCATGCGGGCATAGGCGAGGATTTGAGGATTGCTGTAAGGAGCATCCATTGCCGCTCTTGCTTTGGCTGTTTAAAAAAAAAAGAAATTAATATCAAGTTTGATGTAAATATGTATACCGATTTGATGTGCAATTACTACACTAATCATGGTTTTGAAATTTACCTGCAGCGCCATTGCAGAGTGAAATCGCGCCGTCAATATCTCCGGTGTTTTCCTTTTCCACCGACTTTGTAAAAAATTTGTCAGCTTCGATACACAGCGTTTGGCACTCGTCTATGAATTCTAAACCAAAAATTAGATTTGAGGTGTTAGACAGCGCCCGTTGTAATCTATAAATATGATTTATACGTTTATGTAACATTTCTCATAATGACTACCTTGATTCTGCACACCTCTGTTTATGGGATCTAAGACGTTTTCTGGAATCTGCGCTAATTGCTGAGTGTGTTTAGCATGTTGATGTTGGTTTATTGGAAAACTGTCATTGGACGATATGGAAAATGAATCGTATCCGGCATCATAAGGTGTTCGATTTTGGTTTTCTGGTTGAGCCTTGTTCTGGGAGCAGCGGTATCCTGGGTTTCCCGTAGGAGTTGATCTACATTAAAAAAAATATACCAATATTTTGATTTAGTATTCCTAGCTCGCATATACCGGTGCCATAGCTATCCATTAGCTCGTTAATTCATATTTTTGCTCATTGTTTCTCAATAAAACAGCTAAACCTTATGCAAAATGTACCTTTTATTTCCAACCAATATGTAGTATGGATTCTCTAGTGAGGCACTACTTCCAGAACTGGCACTGTTACGATCACCACTCCAATTTCCCGAATCTCGACACCCTGGGACGTTGCTTATGACTGGCGGGGCCAATTCTTGAGGCTCTGGTATTCTGTCATATGGACATGTGCCACTTAGCTGGCCCCTCATCCGCAGCGCATTTTCAAAGGACTCCAAACTACTGTTGCTATTGCGGTTACCGGCTGCTGTACCATTGTAGTTACCTCCCATATGTCGATGCCGCTGCACTTTCTGGTAGTTGAGCACATTTTCTACAGTTTTCCTTGAAATGTAAATGTTCTCGGAAATGGGCTTGCCTACTCCGTTTTGCTGGTAGAGCACGGCATCTGGTAAATCACAATTGTTAAAGTAGCCATTTGCTCTGAGAGGGACTTTTTGGTCAAAGGGCTGATCAGACTGGCGTTGCAAATCGACCGTGTTCTTCAACGGGTCTTCGTTGTACGGAATCTGCTTTTCGGAATGACCATATGCAGGATGTCGCATCATCTGTGGATTCGTTGTGTAATTCTGAGGATGAGTTGCATAATAAGCGTAACCGTTGTGGGGAGGTCGAATGCTGCCCCGGCTACCATTGGATATATTTGGCACTTTGTCTGCGGAGCTGTAGCCCACGTCGCTGTCAACATGGTCTACCTGACCAAGTTTGTAATGACTCGCGTTCACATTGTTAAGGTGCGCCTCTTGATGGTGGTGCTCCGGATTGGGTGTGATTGCGCGGCGTGGTCGGATATCAGCTGGCTTATCCCTGTGGACTTCTGGGTTTGGTGTAACTGCCCGGCGCTGTGAAGTCAGAAAATTTCCATTTGTTGAAGCCTTGTTGGAATTGTAGCTGTTACCTAAAAACGAAAATATAATAATTTTATTGTACATTTTTTTTATTTTCTTTACATTTGAGAAGTCCATTGCTGCTCAAAATATATCTTTACAAATTACGCATTAATACCTTGATGATTTTCGTGCTGATGACCTGGCACATAGGACACAGTTTTTGGAGAAGATTCTGTGGAAACCGGAGTCCCATAAGGATTGGCATAAAGCAGAAGAAGGGGTTGGAAGTGTCCTCGTCTACATTTCTCGACTACTTGCTCCCAACGTGGGCCAACCTGAGAATTGTAATTGCACGCAAATTATAAAATTTTACAATGGTTTACAATCATGATGGAGGACTGTCACAATTTTGTAATTTCTCGGCTGAATTGGGACGTGCCGAATTTAATAAAATATATCTGATGTTACCTCTCGCACTGTGGCATCGTCAAAGTAAATCCAAACACGGAGTTTAGTGTGGAAGAAAAAAGTCGAGTAGTGTTTTCCATAGTAAGTAACAATTCCAACTAACTGGTGAGTGGCTGAAGCTGCCCAGTGGTCATCGACTACTGAATGGAACACCTGCAAAAAGTTCACAATCTTAACAACTGTTTCCTTGATTTAATGAGTTTATTTTGTTGTTGTTGATAAAAACAGTACAAGCATTCGTACATCTTGCAAACGTATGGTAGTTCCAATGGTCCTGAAGACGTCCATGATATGATCAAGTGTCGGACGTTCTGAATCCCAAACAATGCCAATGCTCACAATGTCGGGGTGATTCATCAGAGTACGATGGATTTGGATTTTGGCTCCGCATACGCTCTAAAATAGTTGCGAATTTGAATTAAATGACTTAACACAAGTGAGTGAGGGAATTACATTTTGAAAAAGAAATAGTAAATTACTGGGCAGTCGCGAATCTCTCCCATTCCTCCGGCTTTGCGTAAAAGCTGACCAAATTGGTCTCCACAAATGCCGTCAGTTCCTTCATCTCTGTTGATTTTTGCTTGCGCACTTAATTAAAAATGAAACAGAACTTAGTATTTTTGTTTTGTTAATTGCTGTTAAATTGTCTAGCTACACATAAAGTACTGTGGGGCTTACCATAAGGCAGACGATGAAATGTAGTGCACCATTTGGGTAAATGGTAAGGGTTCTGAAGTGGCTCCACATGCTCGACACACCCCTTGTTCCACTAATGTCATTGCAAATTTCTGGTGAGGAATGCAGTGTGTCGCGTTGCACATGTCTTCGGATTCTGCATTGGCAATGTGGAAATGGATTCGCATCAGGATATTTTCCTAGAAAATATATTAAACAAATTTAATATCTAGCTTTCGATGTATTTTCTAAATTTAAGTATTTTTTAATTTGGATTAATTATTACTCACAAAGCATTCTGCAGCATCATCCATAAATCCCAATTGGAATCTCTGCTGGATGAAAAATGTTTCGGCCAGTGCCCTCCTCAAGGCATCTGGTGGAAGAGCCGTATCATGGCTGTACTGGAATTGGGCGAAAAGCTCCTGAAAATGCAAAATTAAATGAAAATATTTCATTAAATAGCATGTGTAAGCTAAATCCTATTTTACTATAATTTTTACTGCTTGGTTTGCAATTAAGGCGTGGAAAGTTAAGAAATTAACATTGCAATTTAATGCAAACTAAGGTTAAGGTGAGGCGAAGGCAAATGTGGCATTGGCTTGCTATAAATTAGTATCTTGTTGTAATTCCAAGGATATTTTATCATTTGAATACGAAAATGTGTCCTAGTTCTGCTCTTAATATTGAATTGTAATTCTCAAGGTGCTGTAAGTTTGTGTGCCCAATATGCAGGCTTTTGTCAAGGCGAACTGGGTGGATTAAAATGTGTATACATGTCTAATATAAACTCTTTCAGTTTTTAAATCATGTATAACTTGGCCTTTGCCTTGTTTGTTGGTTTGGTTTTCTGCAAAACACCAGATTGATTTTGGAAACATGTTTCTTTTATAGAAACAAGGCATACATGTCATAGATTTCATCTGATATTTCAAGAAATTCTGTTAGGTTCATGTAAATTTCATTACTTGTGCACAAATTGATTAGAAAATGGGACTGATTGAGGAGATGCATTAATGCCTTTTTTAGAGTCACCATAAAATAGGGCCATCCATAAAGAAATCCTATACTTTTAAACACCCGAAGAGTACAAGCGTGTTTTATGGATGGCCCCATTATCATTATAAAGGAAGTTACCTGTGTTTCATTGTTTCTAAGACCTGCAATGTAAACACTTGTTTTCTTGCTATTGAAAATCTCAAACTTATAAAATCTAGTGACCCTAGTAAAAAAATATGTGCGCTGGCCTCATTTTCCTTATAGTAAATGTTATGGATTTCAACTTATACCCCTACAGATATACAGCCTATTATTTAGAAATCATGAAAAAGAGGTAAAACCTGTTTTATTGCATAAACTAAATAATCATGTAAAAATAAGTTGGTTTAAAAGATTTGAATTTGTGGAAAACTTGATTGCATGACAGATCATACAATGAATGCAACATCCATAAACATGAAGTAGATTCAGAAGACCAATTTGTATACAATAGCTTGCTACGTATCGAAATCCCTTTGTTACAAAAGGGGTGGAGGGAGCAAGTGATGAGGAAAATAACAAAAGATTCAAATATGAGATGAGCAGAACTGAAAGGGAAATTCATAGGGCTTATTTTGTTCCTGTTTGCTATAAAAAAAATTAATTAACTAATGAGTATCTTACACAATGGGATCCCAAAATACGTGAGAATGATAGGGGATTTTTTCGAGGTTTTTAAGACTGTCCAGCAGCGATAGGATCATACATGGCATACGTACATGTGGGCAAATGCATGAACTATGGCGTATGACATCAACTGATATGATGAAAATCATTGTTTGTTAATGAATTGTAATCACTATTACAAAGTGATTAAAAGATAGAATTGTTTGAAAATGTAACTGTAATTTGGTTGGTATTTTAACTGTTAATTTATACTGGGCAACCCAGTCCAAGTTTTTAGAAGGGATTTAAGGAAAAGATTTTTTTTTTATTTTTAATGTAGCAATAACAACATTGTTTAAGACACCATGTGGCAGGCTAGAAATTGCACTTAAATTCATCTGTTAGACAAAACAAAATGGCTTCCGAAATTTGTTTTTCCATCTAGTCTGAGCAAATTTGTTTAAATAATCGCTGCTGGGAACCTGGTCCAGATATTATAATAGACTTGCACTCATTTAAATTGAACTTATAGTTTGTAAGGAAAGCAGTTCGAAAGTTTAAGTTTTATGTTATTCAAATGGGTAACCCTCATAGCAGGGGGATTTTACGCTCCGTATAGCAGAAATGCAAGTTTTCAAATAGTGTAAGACTATTTAAATTTCCATATTTGTTTATTTATTTATTTTTCCTTCAAAACAACGTCATAAAAGTTGTTGGTCAAGTTTTAAGATTTCAACTCTCTCTCTCGCTCTTATATTATGCGTTGTAGCTGATGAGAAAGTAGTGGGGGGAAAAGCTTGGGCCATTGCCCTCCATTCTTTTATTTTGCAAAAGTTTCGGTTCAACAGCCTTTCTGATACAGGTATGACAAGCGGCTTGAAGTTATAACTGAGAACCTCTCTTTTATTTACCTCGAAAGCTATACGATGTGTTTCTAAAAATACTTGCAGAATTATTATTTGAAAACAATTAAACTTCTTTTGGGAAGCCATTTTTTAAACTTTTTAAAACAAATTACCTATCTGATTTTGAAGAAAGAGTCGTACATGCTAAATCTAGATTGTTTTAAAGTTTTCTTGTTCCTATTCAGCTATTGAGAGCATAACTTGCAACAGTTTGAATGCATTTCTTACTATTCTGTTTCAAATTAAATTTGGAGCAGTTTTTTTTGTTATACACCCAACCAATTTAGGCTGCGATTAAAGAAATACACGGAGGCAAAAATGAGTTTGTCACAATGCAATGTAGTAACAAATGGACAAGTGGCAATAACTTTTATTTCATTTCGTAGATTAAATGGGCCATGTTACACTTCCCCAAAATAAGATATTTTTTTTTGTATTATTTTTTTATACTTTGGTGCATTTTGGTGTTTGTTTTTCCATAATTTATCCTGGCTTCGTAATTTTTTTGTATGGAAAGTGTTAATAACTATGGACTGTCCAACATACATAGCTGATTCTGTAGTAATTCTTTGAACCTGCTTGCTTGCTTTATCTCAAAAATTTTTATTTTTAAAATTAAAAACAAACTGTAGGCCTACTTATGTTTACATTACCTTCGTTGAAAAATAGTCTGTTATGGCGTTTTTAAATATTAAACATGATTTAATTTCAGCGATCACGATTTACTAAGATTTCTTTTGTTCTTTTTAAGATGTGTGTAAGTAAATAAATTGGATTTTCTAGTAATTAATATTTTAAGACTTTTATATTGCTCAGAAAAGGTCATTGGAAATATTGTATTATATTATCACTCTGGGTGCAAATTCTAAATTGGGATTTTGAAGTTTTCGAGCTGCATTTTAAGGATTATCAAATTTTTTTTAATAAATCAATTTTTATACTTTTCAGTCTTTGAAAAGTTTCAAAGATCCCTACCAGAGCGTTAGTCATTGTATTAGGCCTATATGGATTTTTTTTTATCCTTGGAAGATGGCGCCAAGTGACACCTCCTAATTAAATTGACCAATGAGACACCCCCGCTTTTACACCCACCCTAGTCTGAATTGCCGATAAAAAATAATGGAAATCATTTAAAAATAACCCACGCATTGAATGTATATCATGCTGTGGTATTATGGATTTGCACGGAATTCTCGTAAACCAATCACGTTTTGGAACAACATGGTTTTTTTTAGACAGGTTGCATCTATTTTCGGCTGCAATATATTTCCTTTGTTGTGTATCAATTCGTGACAATCCAACACAAACTATGCATTTTGTTAGATGCATTAACGTTTAATAAATGTCGTGCTTGGTTGTGTGCATGCCAGAAACGTTTTCAGCCACATTTAAGAGGGAATCAAATCCAATAGACACTTCGAATTGCTAATCTTATCAGATTGCTACATGCTATAGGCTACTCAAGTTCGCCCTCAGATACCGGCCAAAGCGTCATCTGGAAACAACAAAGCAAATCCAAATCCTAAGGTAAATGCACGGGACACTTCCAACACGCATGATCCATTGTCATGGTTATGCACCTCTCAACGAATTTTGTTTTGCTTGATTTTTCGCAGATGGCGTTTTGACGGTATCTGAGGGTGAATATGAGGTTATAGGTATATAGTGCTGTGGTCAAAAGACTGCAAAAGTAGCATGCTTTGGACATAGGAATAGTGCGACATGCTCATAATAACTGCATTTATGTGTACCGAAACTCACTGTGTAGATCACTTTCAAAACTACTAATAGGCTATGATACAATTTTGGCCCTTTTGTGCCAGAATCCCAATCAATATTATAGATAATGCAAGTAGTCTACTGCAAAATAACATAGTTGGCTTATTTATGAATGTAAAATGGCAAGTTCTTTTTTAACAGATACTGGTAACTGTTAAAATGTTTCTGGCTTTCGGCTCACCCTAAGATTGGCCAATGCACTGAATACCTTGAGCATCCTGGCATGCAAATATTTTTTGAGGATTTTTTTAAAGTTAATAGACCAATGTCTGCTTTCGTTAAAAACTAAGTCTGTAACCAATAATTATAAAATGAAAAGTTACCAGCAAAATATTTTTTTATCCCAGTAAAACATGAGCAATTTCACGCACTCTTAACTAACCATGTATAATGCTATCGATATGTTTGGGAAAAAAATTGGGCTAAATAATTGAATGGGTTGAACAAATATAAAGTCCTGATTAAATTCCCAAAGTTTTTTTTTAGCTTTGATTCAGTGAGTTTTAAATGAGGAAGTAGATTGTATCCTTTCGGTAACTGTTTCGTTGGTGACTCGCCACCCCCACGTCCAGGTCAACAAGTATGTAAACTCAGAAATATATCCTCGTGGGGCAGGTGAGTGAAATGGGTAAGTAATGGGTGAGGGGGGAGAGAACTTTTTCTTTGATTACAAACAGTTGCCATGGCAATCGACAGGTGAGCTTTACTCAGCACTTCCTAACTTTAAGGATGTCAGCCATCTTGGAAATGAGGGCTCTTCCTGTTGAAATGGGGTAGAAACCAATATTGACCGTGCAGGAAAAGGGGGGGGGGGGCTTAGATTTAAAGGAC
>JAQIXP010003359.1:0-13172 GCA_034700285.1 Proteroiulus fuscus
TAATATGTACCGTTAGTTAACATGGAGATTCCCATAGGAGCATGCATTTTCTAAAAGTGTGGACAGCCCCCTTAATGAAAAAGTACAAGTTTTATGCAAATCAAGGGCAGCGCCATATTGTTTGATGTCAGGAATATCTGAATCACAAAATCTCATAAATTTAAGCGCCATCTGTTAGTAATATGAGAGAAAGGTTTTCATCATTGGAATCAATCAAATTTAGCTTCACTTTCCTTCTATGCAATAATGCATAGAAGAAAATAGAACAAATAAATTTTAAAAAATTAAAATTTTTAAACAAAAATTTGTTAATTTCTGTAATTTCAATATGGTGGAAATCTTCTGAGATTTTTAGCTAACATTCGGAAATGTGTTGCAAAATTGAATAACTTTTATTTCCAAATCGCTATATCCTTGGTGTCTATTAGGCTGTTCAAGTAATAAATATGACTTTTTATGACTTTTAATTTGATTGATTAAAAGTATGACTTTTATATGACTTTTGGATATACATACAGTTGACATGGGAATTGATATTAATATTGTCAGCAGACTTTCCATTTTTCGGAAATCATGACTTTTCTAAGCTGCAACACAAGTGGCAAAATTTATATTTATTTTACCATGTAATGTGGATATTATTGGCGCCATCTAGTAGTAATTCGTACGTTCGTTTAATACAAATCAATGAAAATGTTTGTTTTGACTTCACCCACAATCTTATGACCAATATGACCAAGACCACCAAAATGTACAGTACTGCTTAAATTAATCCGTTGGTGGCGCCACTAATATCTACGAAAATGGCTACTTTCTATGAAATTCATTTTCTATCCAAATTAATTTCCAATTAATTATACATTAGTCCAATTAACATCACTATTTCCTTGTCTTTTACCATTTTTAATTAACTTCATTTTAAAAAATACTTAAAACAAGCTGGGACTTTCCCTTTAACGTAGGCAGTCAATAAACTACACTAAACATGTTGCAAAAAATCATTTTTCAAAGCAAACTTGGGGCTAAAAACGTGCCTTATGGTGGGTCTCACACACTCAAAATATCAACCCATTGCAACTATGTATTTCTATACTATATATTCAAGTATTAAAATTCAAAATAAGAAAGAAAAATGCTGTAAAATGCTTGCTTATACACGCAATAAGCATTTTACACCTTTTTTTTCTCGCATGAATATATATATTTTGCAAAAGCATAGAAATCTGACACAATTTGCCTTAAAAACGTGTTGTTTTGTTTTACTTTGCATTTTTCCTTAAGGGTTCCATAGATATATATACATTTTTTTATCATACATCAAAAGTTCACATTTTACGCCTCTATAATCAGATTTATCAAAGATTTTTTGTGATGAAAATAACAGAATTTAGATGTTTTTTTTGTGAATGTTAAACTCAACTCAAATTTGACAAATAAGGGCTTGCTTTTTAGATGTTGTAATAGACCCTATAGGCTTTCACATATTTTATTTATGTTATTCTATTTTTCTAGCCTGTTTTTTTTTGCATGCAAAAATGCTAACAAAAATAGCATAAAAATCACGTCATGTTCTTGCTGCCATCTATCGACAGCATTATTCTCTAAACTTTTATGAAAAAAATAAACCTTAAGTACTGTAAACTTAAGCTTAACAACATTTTACTGGTTTAGCTGAAGTAGCTAGCATTTTCCAATAATGACGTCACAGGACAGTCATAAGACAGACAGCAGTGCAAACCGAAACAGGCACAATAGTCTTAATTATGCCTTAAGTATTAGTGTGACGTGAGGCTGTAATGTGACGTCAAACAGGTAACATACATTTACTCTTTCTAAGATAAAAATTTCAAGTTTTAATTTCAGTTTAATTTGATTTTCTGATAATTTTTGCCATACATTTTATTCATGTTTGCCTGAGATTTTATAACTTTTGGCATAGCAAACGTTATTGTATATTATACTTCAATTTTGGTAATAAATTTAGATGGAAAGTCCCACTTTAAAAGAAATGAATTGCAGGAATAATAGCATAAAAAATAAGGAAAGGCATGGAAATTTCAATTTGATTTGGGACCACCAATCATTAAATAAAATGTCCTGAATACATGGATTAGGTTGAAAATGCAAAGCCCAAATAGGCGCCATTTTATTGACAGTATGTGGCGCCCTCAACAGGACAAAAGGCTTCAGTTCTCATGAAGCACGTAGACATGCATGTCCTAGAGGGCGCCACCAACTGTCAGTGTGCAGAAATCTATGGGAAAATGGCGCCTAACGTGTATTAATATGGAAACTGCTGCAATTACTATTGTAACAGCCATTCATATCTAGTAAGTGTGAATATCACTTGTTACAAAGTGGGACTTTCCCTTTAAGTAATAAAGCATGAACTTTTTATATCAAAAAGACCTCAAATTTCCACCTAAAAATAGCCTGATATAAACAATCCAGTTTTCCCTGATATTTCCTGACCAAAATAAATTTTTCCTTGACATTTTAGCAAGTAGATTTGCCATTACAAGCAGTAAAAATTCCTTAGAATTTAAGTAATTCTAGTATACAGGGATCCCAATAATTTTTACCAGTTGATTTCCCTGACTTTTCCCTGACCAATTTCCAAAATTTCCCTGACCAAAATTAAAAACAGGGACAAAGAAATACCAGGAAAGTACCATTAAATCTAGGCAATCCAATAAGTACCGAAATGTGGATGTAAATGCCTATGGAGTAGCATTTTTCACTTTATTTTTCACATTATTCACAATCAGTTACCATTTTTTATATTTCTTTCAATTTAATTTCTTTTTGTTCAGCTATTTCCCTGACTTTTCAATAATTTTTGATAAATTCCCTGACTTTCCCTGACCATTTTCCATTACCCAGACTTTCCCTGACTTTCCAGGTGAGTGAGAACCCTGGTATAATATATATAAGCAGATTTATAAACATTTTCTGACTTTCTCCACTTTTTGAAATTGTTTTTCCTGATTAAATTCCTATTCATTGACTTTCCTTGTAATTTTCAAACCCAATATAGACTGACAAAAACAACTTTTTCATGTGTTTCATTCCCCTTACAGTTTTCCTGATAAAAACATAATATTCTAAATGGTGTTCCCTGTAGTTATTTATTTGCATAAATTTGTTTATTTCTCCATTCAAGCTAAACTTGGCACGTATATAATATACATCATGGCATCAGCAGCAGCAAGCCCATCACATAACATATAAACTGGAATAATATTTTTTTATATCTTTGACATAAACTAGCTTAAATCTCATTAGCAATGCAAAATGGAAAGTAAAAAAGTATTATAACAGATTTGGTATAAAAATGCCTTTCAATGTGCCATATGTGCATTTTGGTGTTTTCAAAATAAGGCCATAAGGTTTTAACACTTTTCTTTCTCTATTAGCACAATTCAAACAGTTTGCTTTTGTGCCATTTTCTAATAATAAAAAAATACAATAAAAAAAACAACAAAAAATGCAAGTTTATATATATATATATATATCTAAAATCAGGGGCACATTTTATAGTTTCTAAACTAACCAATGAAACACAAATTACACGCTGAGATTGCTTCAGAAATATATATTCCATCACAAAGCAAAACAAAAAATAAAATAGGGTAAAAAAATTGCCTAAATAATTTTGGGATTTTAACATTTTATGGCCTTTTAATAACAGTACTTAAAACTAGCAAAATTAATTTAGAAATAATAAAAATAAAATGGCTTTCATATAGTAGTCCTATATAACCCATGCCAAAATGTACTGAATTGCAAATGCATTTTGAAATGCATTATGCATTATTAATTTTGGATATCAAATATATTTTACATTGCATTTCATAAATGCCTTTATATAGCCTTTTATAACTTTAATAGCATCGAGTTTTAATATCCATAAAAAGTAATGCATTACAAATACATTTTTAAATGCATTACAGGAAGCATTTTGTAATTTAAATGTATTTTACAATGCCTTTTGATAATGCCATTTTATTGCCTTTTAGGGTTTTATCATAACATATATATATACACTCTTAATTCATATCCAAAGATAAGCTATTGCAAATACATTTAGAAATGTATTTGCATTGCTTTTACTTTGCATGAAAATGTATTTGATAGTTCTTTTAAAAATTATCTTCAAAATGGCTCAAAGTACCTATGCACACATTTAAAATCCATTTTAACTTATATATATAAAAATACATTTTAAAATGCATTTTCAAAAGATCCAGTGGCCAAGTATCCATGCATTTAAAATGCATTAAACCTTACACATATGACAAATATATTTTATAATGCATTTAAAATCCATCCATTTAAAATGTATTTAACTTAAAGATGAAAAATAAATTTTCAAATGCATTGTCAAAACCCATGGCTCAATCAATACATGCATTTAAAATGCATTATATATAAAATGTATGGCTTAAATTACATGTGAAACATTTATTTAAATTTACACATAAAAACATTTTAAAATGCATTTTAACTAAATGATAAAAATACATTTTAAAATGCAGTTTAACTTAATGATTAAAGTACAATTTAAAATGAATTTTAAATTAATAATAAAAATACATTTTAACATGCATTTTAGCTTTCTTATAAAAATACATTTTCAACCGATCAATATGCAGGCATTTATAAAAGCAATTTAAGTTACATGTAAAAATACATTTTAAAATGCATTTTCAAACGATCCAGTGGCTCAATATACACGAATTAATAATTATCAATGCAGTGGCTCAATGCATTTAAAATGCATTTATAAATGTAGCTTAACTTACATATAAAAAATGCATTTTAACTTAATTTAAAAAATACATTTTTAAATGCATTTTCAAACGATCCATTTTCCTAAAATACATGCATTTAAATTAAAATGTATTTATAAATGCAATTTAATTGACATATAAAAATACATTATAAAATGAACTTTCCAGTGACTCAACAGACATGCATTTAAAATGCATTTTAACAATTTTTCAATGTAAAGATGAAAAATATATTTAAAAATGCATTGCCTTTCAATATGGCACTACTAGAATTTCTCTTCCAAGTATATTCTGCTAGTATATTTAACATATAATAATTTTATCCGCATCATAATAAGCCCTTTTGCCGCCTGTTGTTGCCATAAATAAGGCTGAAAATCACAGTTTTGGCCTACATGTTAAAAACTGCATTAAATAATAAATAATATTACACAAGTACGTAAAATGTATAATTAGGTGAAAAATAAATTACTACAAAATAAATGATGACTTTTCGTGCCTATATATTTCAGCCCCATGATGAACACTTGTTTTCCATGTAATAATAGGAAAATGGAAAATAGGGATACGCCCATTAATATATTACATAGCCAATAATAGTTGGTGAAAAACTTTCACGTTGTAAACAAAATTACACAAAATTAGGCTAAAAATTTAATTAACTTTAGCACACACCAACAAAAAAAAAAGACATTGCTAATACGGTGAGAAAAATGGGTCCCAAAGGTCCTTACTTAAATAAACACTACGTGCAAATATGAAAAATTAAAATTTTATAAGATGAAAACTGCATTTTTAATTTGCATATAATGCATAGGAATACATGCAAGATGGTCTAATTTGGATTATGTCTCAATTAATTATGGTTAAATTAACTACTCACATATATATGTTTATAGTTATAAGAGTGGAAAGTATAATTCATTTCAAATACATTGTGAAATGCATTGTAAATTTCACAGTATTAGTAAATGTATTGGAAATTTCAGAAAGTATTGCTAAATGCATTGACAATTACAGAATGTATTATTAAATACTTTGGAAATTTCAAAATGCATTATTAAATGCTATGGAAATTTCAGAATACTGTATATAGTTCAAGCATTAGAAATTTCAGAATGTTAATTTCAAAATGTATTAGTAAATACATTGGACATTTCAGAAGATTGTAAAATGCATTGAAAATTTTAGAATGTATTAGTAAATGCAATTGAAATTCCATATAATGTATTTTAAATGTTTTGGAAATTAAAAATTTCAAAATACATTACTAAATGCCTTGGAAATTTCCAGAATGTATTGAAAAATTTAGAAATTATTGTTAAATGCATTGGCAATTTCAGAATGTATCAGTAAATGAATTGGAAATTTAAGAATTTATTATTAAATACTTTACAAATTTAAAAATGTATTATTAAATGCAATGGAAATTTCAGAATATAGTAGTTAAGGCATTGGAAATTTTAGAATGGAAATTTTAGAATGTATTAATAAATACGTTGTAAATTTCAGAAGATTATAAAATGCATTGGAAATTTCAGAATGTACTAGTAAATGCATTGAAAACTTCAAAATGTATTGTTAAATGCATTGAAAGTTTCAGAATGTATTGTTAAATGCAATTGAAATTGCATGCATATAATGTATTTTAAATGTTTTGGAAATTTAAGAATGTATTGCTAAATGCATTTGAAATTCCAGAATGTGTTACTGAATGTATTGGAAATTTCAAAATACATTACTAAATGCATTGGAAATTTCAGAATGTATTATTCAATGCAATGGACATTTCTGAATGTATTATTAAATGCATTGGAAATTCCAGAATGTATTATTAAATGCAATGGACATTTCATAATGCATTATTTCATGCATCGTAGAATTCAGAATGCATGTATTATGGTGCGCCATCTGGGCACCTAGCAAAACTAATCTTAGAATCATAGTTATTTAGCAAAAGTTTAGGCTATAATTGCTTCATGAAAAATTACCATTTTTCCGCCTTTATTAAAAATACATAATTATAAAAAAATTTCCTAAAATACACGGTAAGGTAAATATAATTACTTTTATGCACACAAATAGCTTAGGCTTAATTTAAAAAAAAACTATATTTATTTTTCGAATTATTTCTGCTAATGTATTTTAAGCTTTTTATCCAGATCGTATATATTGTTGACAATATTAAGGAAGAAAATTCTGATAAAATTTAATCCGATTATGAGAGAAAATATCAAAAACAATATAAAATGCCACGGTGCATATTATATAATAAATAAGTGGATTTTTTGGCCAGCATTTCTTTCCATTTATATATATTAGACTGTTAAAACCCAAAAATTATGACTTATGGGGTATTTTTATTTATGAAATTGTACTAACAATTAAGTAGGAAAAATTAGTTATAAAAAATTAACTATCTTTCATAATATGAGACATAAGTTGACCACTTGCAGCCTAATAGGACTATTTTATGATACACAGCAAAAGTTTGAAAAATAGAATAAAAAGCAGGCAAAAGTTATGATTAAGGACAAAAATTTATGACAATTTATGACTTTTATACTACCCCTGCCAAAGTATGTTTTTTTATTAAATTAATTACATGGCAGAAAACACATGTCATAAATGACTTGTTTGACTACATTCGACTACAATGCATTCTAATTTACCAGAAAAAATGCATTTACAAATACATAATGTAATTTGAAAATACAACTGTAATTGCATATTCCAATACAAATATACATTTATTATTGCATTTCCAAAAAAATGCATTTTAAAACAAATTAAAATTTATACTGAAAAATACATTTATAAATAACTAAATGCTAATTTTCTTCAAAACAAAGCAATGTAATGATGTGTGACTCAATATACATGCATTTACAAGAAAGCATCTTAAAATGTATTACAATTTACATTGCAAAATATATTTATAAATGAATGTTAATTTTCATTAAAATTTAATTTATAAAAGCAATTTAACTTGTATTTTATATGATTCATAGCCTCAATGCAAATACATTCTTAAATGCATTTACTAGAATGTATTTTATAAATGCATTACAATTTATAGTGAGAAATATATTTACAAATGAATGCCAATTTTCATTTAAATAGATTTATAAAAGCAATTTAACTTGTATTTTAGATGATTCATAGCCTCAATGCAAATACATTCTTAAATGCATTTACTAGAATGTATTTTAAAATGCATTACAATTTACAGTGAGAAATATATTTACAAATGAATGCCAATTTTCATTAAAACTAGATTTATAAAAACAATTAAACTTGTATTTTAGATGATTCATAGCCTCAATGCAACTGCATTCTTAAATGCATTTACTAGAATGTATTTTAAAATGCATTACAATTTACAGTGAGAAATATATTTACAAATGAATGCCAATTTTCATTAAAACTAGATTTATAAAAGCAATTAAACTTGTATTTTAGATGATTCATAGCCTCAATGTCAATGCATTCTTAAATGCATTTACATGAATGTATATTAAAATCAACTTCATTGAAAATACATTTACAAATGCAAACAATCTGCAATGTATTCTTAAATGTATTTCTAAATGCATTGAAAAAAGCATTACTTTTTAAAGTACAGGAATCAGTGGCAACAAACTCACCATATAAAATAGACGATAAAATAAAAACAAAATGGCTTCCCAAACCAGCACAAATCGATTACAGAAATATAAAATGCAGCAAACAAGTAGTAGTAAATAACAGAAAAAGGGAAAAATCAGCAGAAAATCCTAGCATTAAATGCATATGGGGAAAATTTGAAAGTCATAAAAAGGCAACACTAGTATGCATAAACCAAACCTTTTATACGAGCAAAATCCAGATTACAAAGTAGAAATAAAAATATTATAGAGTGAATAAAATCCCAAAACTATAAACTCGTATTTTTTTTTCTATTCTCTAGAATATTAAAAACAGTAGAAAGAAAAGAAAGACAAAAGAAAAAAAAAGGTCTGTTTTCTAGATGTAATTCCCAACTGGATTCTCAACAGATAACATAAATTAGGTTTATTCATTTTTATTCTCATATGCTATAATAAAAAGCATAACTAAAATGCAAAAAGTGGCTGACTTACGTCATATAATCTACTGCAATTCATGAAGGAAAATTGCATTTGAAAACAACTGTATTATAGTCCCTAAATAAGTATAACAAAAGGGGCAGCGCCATCTAGTGCTGCATTTGTAAAGGATAGGTTCATGTATGGGCAGCCATCCAATTTTATTTTAACTTTTTGAAAACATTGTAACTCCATCGAAAGCAATCACATATATCAAATTGGATTTATTTTATTTAAATTTAACTCCTGATTTAGCAAAAAGCTTACTAAAGTTAATAGTAATATTATGTATACAGTGAATTTATTCATGCTGAAAAGTAATGCATTTGGTAAGTGTACTATTATTACCTTTACTGCCTAAAAATATATTTTATAATGCAATTACAAATGCATATTTAACATGTCTAATTTCTTAATTATATTATTAAATGTGTTTTATAACTCATGTTTTTACAATATATTTCACAAATGAATTCGAAAATGCATTTTAATTTACGTTAAAAATAATTTGCTAAAATATTGTTTAGCTTATATTAGCTTTATACTTATTCTGATATAGGCCTACTTAGAGAAATATATTTACAAATGCATTACAGCTTGAATTTAAATATATACATTTATAAGTTCATTAGAATTAATTTAGTTAAAATACATTTGCAAATGTATTATAATTTAGTTAAAATACATTTACTTAAAGCATTGTAAATGTTTATTTTAATGCAAATTGAAATTAAACTAAAATATATTTACAAATGCATTACAGTGTGCATTAAATTATGCTTTTACAAATGCATTATAATTTAGCTAAAATACACTTACAAATGCATTATATAAATAAGCTAAAATACATTTACAAATGCATTACAGTTTGCATTGAAATATACATTTCATTTACAAATGCATTATAGTTTGCATTGAAATATACACTTAGAAATGCATTTCAGCATATATTTTAAAAGATCCAGTGACTTAATCAACATGTATTCTAAAATGCATTGAAAATGTATTACTTTTCTACGTGGGAAGCCACTAATACAATGTATTATAAAACGCATGTGAATTACCACAAAACAAGCAGAGCAAAATGCATTTCAAAATGTATTTTGCAACAAACTAGTGTTAGATGTGGATTACGACCCTTGCTTCTGTTAAACTGAGATTAAATTTGAGCATCTGATTGCAATATATATATTTACGAATTGAATGGCGCCTCATACAACGTTGGCACTTCAAAGTGGAAATTTTTTTATGGATTATTGAAGACAGCTTCATAATTTCAATTCAATTATGAATTTATTAACGAAAGATAAAACCTAAATTCGTGATTTATTTTTCTCATCAAATATAACATGCAGTATTATGAAAATGGCGTCTTACGTCACGTGTTACCAACCCCATCAGCTTGGGCTAATTTGAAATTAATTTGCACTGAAACAGATTGGGATGTAATATTAAAGGCTGCTCATTGACATTATGAAATTCATAAAATGCCAGGGTTATAATAACACGTATATATTTAATATACAAGGGAGGGATTATTAGCCCAATTTTACTCTTATAGGAGCAGAATATATTACCAAGCCATTTATTTATATTGAAAAAAGTAAGAAAAAAATAGTTATTTTTTTTATTACAAAAGTTATTTTTCCTCCCCTAAAGAGTTTTTAATATAAAAAATCCTAATTAGAATATAATGGAAATTAAGGGAAAAATTTATGCGAGGTTAATTAAAAACTTAAAATTTAATAAAAAAATTATTAGTTAGAAAGTAGCTGGAACCGTGCCAAATCAATGCCAATAAATTGTGAAAGTTAGCATCACGTTTCATGCATTTCTTAAATTAATAAGGCATAATTTCCTATATTATATGAAAATATATAGGATGCATATCTTCTTAAAATAAGCAAATGGGAATATTCTACAGAATATAAAAATGCAGGTCATTTCTCCCCCCCCCCCTCCCCCCACACCCAAAAAAGGTAATGTATGACATCACTTATATTATATTTCTCAAAATATAGCATATTTCCCAAAAAAAATAGGACATTTTCCACAATATAAGGAATTTCCCCAAAATATAGCATATTTTCCAAAAAATAGGAAATTTCCCAAAACATAAAACATTTCCCAAAATATAAGACATTTCCAAAAATATAAGACATTTCCCAAAATATAAGACATTTCCCAAAACATAAAACATTTCCCAAAACATAAGACATTTCCCAAAATATAAGACATTTCCCAAAATATAAGACATTTCCCAAAATATAAGACATTTCCCAAAATATAAGACATTTCTTAAAATATAAGACATTTCCCAAAATATAAGACATTTCCCAAAATATAGGATATTTTTAACAAATTGTAGTAAATATCATAGGACATTTTCCAAAAATACAGGAATATCAAAAGACTTTTCACAGAATCTAGGAATTATTGCAGCTTTAATAATTTTACAAAATTTTTCCCCAAATTATAAAAATAATATTATATTATAAATATGGCATGCAGACAATGTTCTTTTATATATATATATAATATAAATAATATTATAATTAGAATAATAATATAATAATAATAAAATAATAAATAATAATAAATTTAACACAATTTTTTAAGCTTATATATAAAAACAGTATTAAATTTAATTATAACTCATTCGAAATTTATTAAAAAAAATCAAATTAATGGATTTTACTGCCATAGAAAATCCCCTAGACAATGGTCAATAATGTCTCCGATTCGGGAAAAAATCAGGGTGAATTCACCTTTCACCAAAATAAAAGCGCCAAAACTGACATGAACATGTGTTTTTGATGCTCTAAAACCTCATAAAAATTTACACAAATACGGCATTAAATTATTGAAAATTTATATAAATCTTTGAAAATCCCGTGAAATATGGCATCTAAAAATAGGACCCGCGTGACCCCACGTTGAGGTCACCATAAAAGAGCTGTGGCAAAATTATATAATATTTTTCCAAAAGAATATTATTATTAGGGATTATCGTGCCAGGGTTTGGCATTACCAAATGTTTGAGTGCAGATAAGAGGTGGGGTTGGAGGTGAGGGGGGTTTTAAGGGGGGCCAGGGGGGACTCCCCCTCCCCAAATGAAACATTGGCAAATGCTTGAGTTTGACAGGGGCGCTAATTACTATTGCTCCAGTTTATCTCAGTCCATTGGCAGAGTGCAAAAGTAGGAAATCGTGAATTTATGGTGGCCATTACATTGTTAATCCTTTAATGCTACTTCGCTATAGCCTACATAATATACTGAGGGTTTTGCACTTCTTCAAAAAGCAGAAAACAAATGAGAAATATAATACATTTGCAGGCCACATGGGGGCAGAAAAACACACAAGCCAGAAATGTATAATCCTTAACAATATAGCTGCTATATACGTTGATTCGTTAGTGCACTATAGTTGTAATAGAACTTCAAAAGTATAAGAGATTAAAAATAAACACTAACAAATGTCAGAAATCGAGACCCTGAATCGCTTAAAGGGAAAGTCCCTCCTTGTAGCAAGTGATATTTAAGTTGTTTACACTTACTAGATATGAATGGCTGTGACAATAATAATTGCAGCTTGGTTTTCATATTTGAAGAAATTACTAGAGGGTCATGAACCATATGGAAATGCATTTTAAAATACATTTTAAGATAGTACTATAAAAAAACAGCTATGTAAAGGCATTTCTAAAATGCATTCCTAAATGCATTATGAAATACATTTGGATTACCAAATGCATTCTGCAATATTTCATAGAAATGTTTAGCATAAGGCACACAAGCCATTATAATAGGGACCTAACATTTTTGAATGCATTATGAAATACATTTTCAGACAAAACTATAATAAAGCAGCAATGTAAAGACATTCCTAAATGCATTATAAAATACATTTAGATTTCAAAATGCATTTGGCACTATTTCATGGAAATTTTCAAGGCTCATAAATAATTTTTTTAAAAACATTTTTGAATGCATTATGAAATACATTTTCAGACAAAACTATAATAAAGCAACAATGTAAAGACATTCCTAAATGCATTATGAAATACATTTAGATTACAAAATGCATTATGAAATACATTTAGATTACAAAATGCATTATGAAATACATTTAGATTACAAAATGCATCTGGCACTATTTCATGGAAATTTTCAAGGCTCATAAATCATTTAAAAAAACATTTTTGAATGCATTATGAAATACATTTTCAGACAAAACTATAATAAAGCAGCAATGTAAAGACATTCCTAAAT
>JAQIXP010003360.1:0-13171 GCA_034700285.1 Proteroiulus fuscus
TTTATGTTTAGCCATTATCGATTAATTTGTACTTTTATTTAACATGGAGATTCCCATAGGAGCATGCATGCTCTAAACAGTGTGGACAGCCCCCTTAAGCTAGTTCCAGTACATGTAATGGACTGTAGCATACCCTAAACGTAGATGACCAAGTATTTTTACCAACAATCGTGATATTGAACATCCGAATTTACATTGGGGATCGGTGGTCAGGTTGTCACTTTCAACCACAGCTTGTGGTTTGCCGGACACGATTAAAATAGGACCATCGGTTCTCGAGAGATTTGCATGATGTTGACTTTATAAACATAAACCATTTTCCAGAAGGGTCAACGAGAACCATGAACACTAAAACCTAAAACCTGCGATGATATAGTCCTGGACTTGGATCCTGGATACCAATATGAACTAACGAAATGGGAGCACTGTAGACATTTGGTTACTGCATGGCCATCATCATGTTATTAGATTCTTAAAATATAGAATTTAGAGTAGGCCTATCTTCTTTTATTTAAAATGTACAGCACACTCAAAATTTAAATTTGCTCCAAAACTCAGAATTTCAAATAAATTTTACCTAATTTAAAAAGTCAAATCTCACAATAAAGTTTGAATAATTTTAAAATTTAAATTTTAAACTTAGAACTTAAAGCAGAACTTCGAGCAGGATTCAAATAGGCCCAGTTAAATTTGTTATTATTCAGAGGAACTTGGAACATTTCAATGGCTTAATTCATAAGTAGCGAATGAGCTAATTTGTCAAAAATGAGATTTATAAGTGAACCATTGTGATCCTAGGAAGTGTCCCTAAAGACTTTACAGAAATTAATTTAACCAATAATGCTAAAGTTACAGAAGTGAAGAGTAGCGAATATCCAACAAGGTATCATTTCTAAAAGTTAGAAGTAGCGAATGGTACCATTCGTTGGTATACCATTTAAAAATCGTTAGTGACCTGGATTTTTATAACAAGATAAGTAGCGAATGTATCAACATTCGCTACTTTTCTTTTTTAGTCACTTTAACTTACGTAAATTAATTCATGTAAACTAATGGATGTGCACATTCGCTATTTCTAACTTTATTTATTTCACTATTCCTGCAAACTTGATCAAAATCAAACTAGCGAATGTACATTTTTAAGCCTTTTATTTCTCAAATTACTTAATTAATTTACGTATTTAATTATTTACCAAAAAATAGCACATTCTTTAAAAAATATATAGGCTATATACACCGGTATATGTAGGCTATATTGTGTAATCAGTTCATCAAATTTCAGCCTTTTAACATTGTTTAAATTTCCAATTTATACCATTTTTCAATAAAAACGCTAGTGCTTCAAAAGCAACTTTTGGATCATTCTCTACTACTGAATTAAGCCATTGATTTGTAAAAGCTTGCCAGAACAATACGCACTAGATGTCACAATCACAACTCAAAATGCTTTAAATATTTATTGGTCAAGCCAATTAAATAGCGTAGCTCAAAAATAAATCACTAAATAATACTAAAATCACTAAAATAATACACCACTGAAGTAAACGCAGGTGACAGACAAGACGTTTTCAATGGCCGTGTTCGTGTCACTCCTCAACTTCCTGACTGTTTAACCTTTGGCGCTAATGTACGAGAGATGAACCACGCCATGATCAACGATGTGCTCCCTCCCCCTCAAACTATGGGAGCCACCGTTGATCATGGCGTGGTTCATCTCTCGTACATTAGCGCCTAACCTTTATCAAAATAAAACAAAAAAATATTTAGACTTACATTATGGTTTTATTGTCGTTCCGATCATTTTCATACAGCTTCAATTTTCCAGTTGAAAGCTCATTTTGGCGATGAGATGGTAAGGTACGTAGTCCAGATGTAAGCACCGACTGAAAGATCCATGGAGAAAAATCGTAGTACCGGCCTGCATAACTCCTCAGATCTCAAAAACGCTTATATTTTGCTGATATGTCTTTGCACGGAAATGTAAAGTTCAGGAGAACACAACAGCGAAGCATATGTTGATATAAATTGCAGTCCTACGCTGGTTTATCAAGTTATCTTCTGAAACCGAAGGGTTCAAATACAGACGAGAGTGGTATAGTATGGGCACTGTTAGATCTACAGTTGATCATGTTTGTCAATCAATCCTTTTGCATGGATTTCTGAAAATTATAAATAAAGTAAAAAATTATGTAATTGTCAGATATAGCCTACATTTATGAGATGTTTAGGAGATTCTGGCCATAAATATATAAAAAATCTGCCTTTTTTACACTTTCGAAAATTGGAATTGCCATTTCTATGAACAATATATAGGCCTATATGCTTTATACTTGACGAACATACATTACTACTTTTAGGAGTTCCCAGTAATAGCAAGCAGGGCTACAAGAGCAAAGGAATGTGAGTTTCTCACCCTCAGGAACATGCAGAAACCCTATGCTGCTCGCCACAGAGGGAATAGGCTTTTCTACAAGTTTCTGAGGATGAATTTGAGTATAGTTCGCTAACTCACTATCCCTAAGTGCGGCTACTAATTCGGTAATACCAATTCTAACACCGTGGTCCAAGCCTTAACGAATAGGAGTACCAGTAGGTTACTATCCTAAAGAGGGACCTGTCCTAACTAATACCTAGCATAATTCGTACACAATAGGTTTTTGTGGACGACCCTTGGTACAAGGCGAGTGCCGGAGTTAGGCCTAACACTAATTTATCCGTGCTCATTATTCGTTCTGGTTTGATTACACAAAACGTTTTCAGTTAAAGTAAAAGAATCTCGAATCTTCCACAAGGAAAAAAATCCTTAAATAAAATATTACTTACCGTTTGTTAAGACAACCAAGTAGGAGCATAATAAAATCACCGACATCCATTGGAGAAGGACGCCATATTGGAACTCTTACTGACTTTCTTGTTATTGTGATCAGTGCAGCTTTTGCTCTTGTAAATGAGATTGCTAGTGTAATAACGTGCATGAAATTAAACATAACAAGCAATTTTCAAAATACTTAGTGAATATGTTTATCTATTTTTTAGTGAATGGATAAGATAAATAATCAATAAAAGAAGTATTATTGAAATCCATTTTGAGTTAATTACAGACTAGAAGCTGAAAGCTCTCAATGTTAGTCAATTTTTCCCAAAGATATCAAAAGCGCTTTAACTAATGACTTTTTACCCATTTAAACCAGAGATTATCTCTGTAATAACCATCCGACCTGTCCTGGTAATTTTTATTAGGCAATTTACTCAAAAGATACCTGTTTAAGTTCCAAAACAATGCATATCACGGTTTACTAAGCAAAGATTTTAGTTTGGAGTAAAGAAAAATTTTCAGCATGTCCTTATATAGTAGTCTCACCGAGGAAATTACCAGAAGAGCCAAAGATTTAGACTTGCAGGTAAGTAATTTACCTGCTGGATGTGTTTCAAGAATGAATGCTAAACCATACACTGTTGGGGTTTTTCACAGTTTAGTATCTCCCTGCATGTAAGGTCCCAATCTGCAAGTTCTAGTGATTTCAAATAAATGGAAATATTGTTATTAACAGGATGCTGACAGTGGCTATCCTATCGAGTATCTTAAAAGCAGAGTACCAGGAGGAAAAATTGAAGAGGAGCTCATCAAATCTGTCTACATATTGGATAACAGCAATGTAAAACGCAAACCAAAGCTGACCAGGAAAAAGAAACTCTCATCTAAAGTAAAAAAGGAATTGAAGATTTATGACATCAAGCAAGATGTGGGCAGGCATGAGCGAAATTATTTGAATTAAACTAATGATACGGATATACAATTTCGATCTTTAATGCCTTTTTAATGTATTTTAGGTATGCTGTTTATTTACCCCTGCACGAATTATGGCTCGATTATTTCCGCGAAGTGATGGACCTCCAGCATGTCATACTTGAGTCAGTTTTCCAAATTAGGTTTATAAACAGAGATGTCACATCTGCTTTAGTCTCTAGTGTATAGATTTAATCATTTAACATTTTTTTTCGTACAGCGGCAAGGACAAAACACAGATTTACTCTAAACTGTTCAAGGCCGATTATCACGGCTGCATAATGACTGTAACGCGGTCTAAGTGTCCATCGTACATTGGTTTGACTGGGATCGTGCTGCAAGAAACGAGAAATGTCTTGAAAATAATCACAAAGGAGGATAAACTGAAAAGTAATAATAAAGGTATCCTGAGCCAGCATTTCCTAATTATTCAAACTATTAATTGAACTTTTTTTGTTTGTTTTATAATAGCAATTCCTAAATTCAACTGTGTATTCACGTTTGAAGTCGATGGTTTTACGTTCACTATTTTCGGGAATCATTTTCGAGTGAAGTCAAGTGAACGGGCTGTGAAGAAATTTAAAGCGAAGGCAACTTTGAATTTGTAGTCAGCGAAATAACCAGGCTTGTTTTAACCTGTTTAAAGTTTTGTAAAAATATATTTCAAGGCTTTTACAATGAATTTATGAGTTTGTATCGAACTATCGGACTGATGGAGGGACATTATTTGCTAACAAATAAAACGTACTTTAAAAAATACTGAGGAATGTTTTTATTTTTAATTATTAGAAATTAAAAACAAAAAATTCAAGTTATAAATTGTTGCAAGTAGATGGCACTAGTTGTGATGCAGCAAGTTGTTTAAAAATGGCTGAAAGTCCTGCAGAAGATATTCCTTGTATTTCTTCAATTGATTTTTTCGACAAGCAAAACGTTCTTACAGAATTATCAGAATCCTATGCTGAATACATGAAAGTTGACATTACAAAAGAGGCAAGTATACAACTGAAATTTTGGCATTTATTGAATCTTGAGTCTTTGAAAATGCTCAAAAATGAGTACTTTGAATAGCTCTAAGGATCATTCCAAAAGTCGACCATTCTTAAATAGCAATATTGTCAAGCTTAAAAGGATTGAATACCACAATTTAGTTACAATTAAAGTTATTTATCATCTAAAATATCTAGCAAATTTTATACTGTACTTCAATGAGCATTACTTTTACAGAAAAAAAATGTTGAAGAGGCCACAGATGAATTACTGACAAAATTGGAAGAATTTATGAGTTTAGTGGACCTGGTGAGTTCAAAAACTTTAACTTGATTAACACAGAAAATAATATACGAGGCTTTTGTTACATAATAACGGCTTACTATTAGATTCGTTCCGACGACACAATATGCCTTACGACAGTTTTACCTAGAATCCAAGGAAAGTACAACGAACTGGAAAACATTTTCAACAGAATTGATAAATTAGAAGTAAGCCCATTAAAACGAACTTCCTCTTTAACATTTTTTGTGTAAAAATAATACCAGTCTTATATTTCTTCAACAGGCGTTTGTAAATATGGTGAAGCAGAATCTAGATACACTAGAATCAAGTTATGTCAATGCTGAAAAGGTCCTAATTCCCGAGAATTCCTTTTCAAAACTTCTGAGGCCCTTGTTTTCGGCAAGTTTGCATTATAATGGTATAAGTGATTTAGTTAGTAACCGTTCTTTCATGCTTTTATTCCTTCTTTTTACAGAAGAAGGATACTAATACAAAGTCATCTACACCAGCTGAAGTTTTTGAACCACCCCAAATATTTCAAACGAGCAAATATATAGACCATGCTGATGATAGCAGCAACAGCCAACACAATATTGTGCCAGAAGCAGGTGAAAAGTTATAAATGTATATTTTAAAATTATTAAAAAAAAATTTTGTAATGAAAATTGCTCGCAATTTTGACTGAAAAAATGTATCAGACTATCCACGAATATTTTTTTGATAGCATGTGAGCGGAAGAAATGATGAATACTTTGACGTCTGATATTATTCATACACATTTTAATAAAAAATATCAAATGCTAACTAATTGTGGTTTTAGCAAGAGGTGGCACCTGGCAGTAGAATCTCTCAAGGAATAAGTCCCTATTTTTGCAACTTATTTTTTTAGTGAGCTGAATTTGAAGCGAATTTGCATAAACCATAAGGCGTGTTTTGGCGTTATTACCCTGTCATACGCTGTAGTTATCCAGTTTACTAGTACTTCTTAACTCTATCATAGGATACAAGCAAAACGCTAAAACGTAAAGTTCTTCATTCGATGATTTTTCCTGTACGAAACATCCATAATTTCTGTTACCTCATTTGGTACACCACCTATTTAGGTAGATAACAGGTTGGTTACCCGGCATCATTATCCAAAACGATAAAACAGCTAGTGTCAACAGTAAAACGCTCAAGGTCCTAACTATGTATCCAAATGGTAACAGGGTAATAACGCTAAAACACGCCTATTTTCTCCTTATGGATCGCCAAAGTTTATCCAATGGTGCTGCTCTATATAAAGTCAACGATCTCAAAAGAAATGGAGGATTTTGTCTAATCTTGGATAGCGCGCTTGTACCAAAAACGAGCTCTGAAATCATCGCTGCAGCTCAAAAACGCCGGTCCCATGGGCGAGTGCACAAACGAGCGGACCACATTATTGTGCCCCAGGGATAGCAGCTGCCTTCGTGCTGCATTTCGGGAGTCCCAGCAGCATAGGCTCGTAGTCTTTTCGTCGGGAAACATGACGTAGTCTTCGGTGTGGTTGAACACTGCCTGCGTTCGGTGTGTCTGTTTGCCCGTGGTGCCTGCGCCAGTGTAGCAGAGTAAACTACGACTGGTTGAAAGTTCCCACAATCGCACCAACGAGTCTTTTCCGCTAGAGATCAGGTACTTGGAATTGCGACTGAAGGCCACCGAGCACACCTCGTAGCCTTCGTGGGCTTGCTCGAATTTGTTGATGCACTTGTTGCTCACGCCATCCCAGATGCGAATGTCGCCATCCTTGGAGCTGCTCACGTACAAATTGGCATTGGGGGAATACTTTACGGCAGTTATGGCATCTTTGTGCTGATCGTCGGGATTGGAGGCCACAAAACACTGGCCCGTGTTGACGTCGTACAGACGCAAGGTCGGATGTTGCGTTCCCACTAGCAAGTAGTCGCCGGATGGATGGAAAGAAAGACAGCGGATCATTTCGGCCTCATGAAGCGTCTGGAAAATAAAAGGTCATTTTTGAGATTAATAATGGAAAGCATGACTTTTTGTGTCACGCAGGCAATTTATTGAACTAAGAAAATGAGAATATACTTTAAAAGCACGCTTGACCGATGACTTTGAGTAATCGAAGAACTTGATGGTATAGTCGCGGCTTCCCGAAACCAGCAGCTGCTGATATGGATGGAATTCCAAAGCAGTTACTTCTTCGAGATGGTCGTAGAGGGTACGAATGACAGGATGGGATTCCATATTCTGTTGGCTGGACTCTGGAGCATTTAGGTCAAACGGTGCAGCACTTTTGGCCAGCATGCGATCAACATCTAGAATCTTGATCGAGGCATCTACTGAGCCTGTGGCAACTAAAAGGCCATCGGGGCTAAAGACACCGGCACGACAAGGGCCTTTGTGGGACGTCACGTAGCAAGTCTCATACAAGGCTGGTTCTGGGGCACTCGTTTGTACCTCAGAATCGTATTCTAAATCGATTCCTGTCGTCGGTAACTGGGATTCACTTTTAAATGCCTTTTTACCTGCCTGATCCTCCTCGTATTTCATGCCCATTCCCACAAGGTGCAAGAGTCTGTCTGATGGAGGACAAGGTGGATGGGCCTTCACCAAGTTAGATAGGCTTCCAGCCAAGCTTTGGTGACTATCATAAAACAACTGACTAATAATAAGACGATATAAGTCGTCCCTTTGCTTCATCGTACCGTTCACGTGTGGTGGAGGCATTTTATTCTTTCAAAAAACTGAATTGTTTACCTAAATAAATTTAAGACAGTAAAATCACAAGATGTCTTCTGAAATTCTGCGCATGCGCAGAACTTATAAAATCCCATAATACACTGCATTGAAACAGAAACTTGAATGTTTTACGGAAGGCGCCGTATTTGAATAACTACAGAAATATTAACTTTTAACGTAAATTAATTTCAATAACAAAATCAAAACTGATAGTAACGTAGTATAAAATATACCCTAAAATGGAATAGTGCATGATATGGATAATTTTTTTAAAGAAATATGAATATTTATTTATCAGTCGTTAATACAAGAAACAATGCAATTCTAAAATTAACTTGCAAATATAAATAATCAACTATCTGAATAAATAAAAAATTAAACCTGTATTCTTTTTCTTAAATAATTTTTAAAACTCAAAAAGGAGCCAAAGCTTTTGGAAGAGTTTCTCCGCATGGTCCTTCAAAATAAAAGCTAAAGTTACGGATAAAAAAAAGAAAGTATTAATTTGCATGTCATTGGTTAGATCTTATTGCTATTTTTAGGCAAGCAAACCGTTGATGTGAGCTTTTAGTTTCAATGTAAGCAATAAAAGGTTTGCATAAAATAAAATACAGATTTGCGGATTATTTTAAAAATACAGATTTGCGGATTATTTTAAAAATACTGATTTGCGGATTATTTTAAATCTAGTCATTCTAAAGAGTATAAATACGAGCAAAGTAACTCCACATACCCGAATGTATCAGTATTAGGTGTAGCTTCTATGTTGAACTCTGCAACAGGCACACCGCGTGATGCCACCTGAGGTGCAAACATAGCAGCAGGATATACTACTGCTGAAGTGCCAACCTAAATGAAAAAAAAGTGTAACTCATGTGGGATATAATTAAATGCTTCAATATTCTTTTCATTAGTTAAGTTATATATATCGGAAAAGTGGTAAAATTTGTTTATAAACGATTTTAATTTAGTTTTAAATAAATAAACTTGAGCTTACTACAATGCATAAATCACATCTGCCAAGTTCCTCTTCGGCCTCGGCTAAAACACGTGGATCTAAACCTTCGCCAAACCAGACGACATGAGGACGCAGTAAACCGCCACAACTAGGCTTTGCACAGCTAGAAAATAATATTAAAAATATAATCTGTAGTATTTTTAAACGTGCATAGTATTAAAACTAGGGTACTTACTGTGGCAGCTCGCTCTCCTTAATTGCAGCATCCTTGACGTTGGGATCGGGCGCTCTATAATCAATAAGAAATTAAAAATTGTAGAAATCATACGTGAAATTGGTCTCATAAGTTCCGAAATTCAATTTACCCCAGGTCTTTGAGAGCTTCACAAATAGGACTATCATAATTGGGCTCGACGCTACCACATTTCAGGCATTGTGTTTTAAACAGGGTCCCTGGACATTTAAAATTAATCAACTAAATTTCCACATTAGCTCTTAAAATCAACTAAATGTATGCAAACAACCATGTAATTCGATTAGTTTCTTGGTTCCAGCTCTACGATGCAATTCGTCAATATTCTGCGTTATAACAACAAGCCGCTTTCCTTCTTTTTCGAGCCTTTCTTCGCATTCTGCAATCGCGATATGTGCCTGGTCATCATTAATAATGCCTTACATAAATGTTTGTCAAATTGACATTTTATTTTTAAGATACTAGTAGTTTCTTTTTACTTTATTAGGCAATTTAGTTTTCACTACTTCCCTTCTGTAGTGATAGAACTCCCAAACAAGTGAGGGGCTTTTGTGAAAAGCTTGAGGAGTTGCCAACCTCTAAATATCCAATATTATTTAAATTTATAGTTTGCAGGTGCACACGTAATACTTTAAATTAAGGAAATTTTTATACCTGGGCTTGGTATGTCCTCCAAAGCCCTCCAGCACCTCTAAATGTAGGAACACCTGACTCTGCACTGACACCAGCACCAGTCAAAATAACAACATGCTTGGATTTCTTGAAGATTTCGCGAAATCCTGCCAAATTTGAACTGGGTTGACAGGTCATTTTCAAAACTGCTTTCTGTTTCCCAACTACTGATATTAACCTGCACTGGTTGGAAGGTAAAATAACATTAGTGCATTTAGCTAAAAAACTGAACATACCTTCTTCTTCGATCAGCTTGCTTTCATCTTTTCTCTATATCACACTCTCTTCAGAGGGCGCTGTAATAAACTACAATCCCGGCATATTTAAATTTTAATAGAATATAATTGTTTTAAATTTATTTATTGAAAATTAAGGGGAAGTTTTGATCTTGTAGTAGGCTAATCTCTAGCGATCAAATTAAAACAAAAATATAGGAAAATAAAATAATTATAAAAAGCATTCAAAATAGTCAGGCAAAAGAATTTCTGTTGAAATTTAAATGTTTTTTATTTGTGACGAAACAAAATAAGAAAACCAACAAAAATGCAAAATTAACAATTATTTATATTTACAAAGCTGATAATCCACACATTAAATGTAATATATAAAAATTGCAAATAGCAGTAATAAGAGTTAACAGAAGTTGGAAATTGGCAGGGTACGAGATTTGGGGAAAGGATTAGCAAAGTCTAAAGCCTCCAGTTTGGTGAACCAAATTTGAAATTTCCTAAACAACGAAGTCTTTCAGTACCCACACAATACACAGAAGAAAAATCTCCTATAAACAAACAGCTGCTAATAACCTAACATGTCGAATGCTACGAAAAGAATCCAGAAATGCAGAAAATTTGCGAGTGAATCATTCCAGGAACCAAGAATACCAAAATGCAGAGATGACTAGAAAAATGGATATGGGCAGATGAAACGATGGAGGGCTCACGTCGAATTGGATAACAGTGAAAAGCAGAAAACCAAAACCAATAGGAACACAGAAATTATACGAAAACAGCCACAGCAGTAACAGCAACCGGTTAAATCCTGAACCACATAGAGGACAAAGAATTTCTGACGATGCTTTTTAAGATTGGAAAGGGATTAAAGATGGTAGGAAGAAAGATTGTTAGTTACACTGCAAATGAAAATAACAAAACAGTTTAAATGAGCACAAAAAAATCAAATATGACGTCCTGAGGAAAAAACAGCTTCACCGTAGATAGTTCTTAATCCTAAGGTTTGACTTCTATAGATAGAATAAATAAAAAATAACCAAAACAAAATTAAATTACAACAATAGCAGTTTCAATGTTTGTAAAAATTTAAAGTATTTCTCACCATACTGACCAAGGCATTCAAAGTGTCCATCGATCTGGCCATCATTCATACACAATTAATGAAAACATTACAGCAATCTAAAAAAAGTAAAATACATGAAAACAAATTACAGCAAGTTTGAATAAAAATCAACCCATATACCCAGTACCAAATATTTTTTAAAAATTCACTGCCAAAATCTTCTACGCTTAACTTCCAGAGCAAAACCTGAAAAATACTAAACAGACAGATCAAAGCATAACATGTTAAAGTGGCAAATCCTTAATCCTTAAAAGTACTTAAAATTAAAGAAATTTGTGGGAGGAAAATGGAAAAAAGTATGCTCCTAAAGCTCCCTTGTTCCATTTTCAAGACAAAACATCCTAACAACCTGTAATTCACATTGAAAGTGGAAAAAAGTATGCTCCGATAGCTCCCTTTTTCCATTTTCTGGAATTATTACTAGGGGAAATAAAGACCCTAACGACCTATAACATTGAAAGTGGAAAAAGGTATGCTCCCGATAGCTCCCTGTTTCCATTTTCTAGACCTAACACCCTAACACCTTAACGCCCTCCCTAACACCTTAACGCCCTCCCTAACACCTTAATGCCCTAACACCTTAACGTCATAACAGTTTGAAATGTGTTAAAATCTTCAAATTCTTCCTTGAATCCATCGTTGTCATCTGTAAATACTCAAAAAAAACCAGATCAAAGTGTATCATATGGAAGTGAAATGTTTGCTTACAATTACTTAATACTAAAGGAAGGTGAGAAAACAAAATGGAAAGGGGCAAACTGCCCCTTCGCTCGCCCCGTTCCATTAAAAAAGATCGGACGAAGACACGAGAGAGATGAAAAATTTACCAACGAGTGGTCATCTAGCATGTCCACTTATTGCTAAATTAGAAAATGGAAAAGAGACATTGATCCTAACGCCCTAACAAGTGCCTAACACCCTAACCGTCTGAAAACATGAAAATTCAAACAATTTAAAACACAGCTTGCATTAATCCAACATATTATAACAGATCTTCAAATGCACATGAAAATACAAACACTGAAAATACACATTGGCTCAGTCCTCGGCAGGGTATTCGGGTAATGGTGATGCAAATGTGATCAACATTTTTGAAGATATTTTGCTTTTTTATTAAATTAAATTTTAGTGAACCATGGTCACATATAGTTAACGTATGATCTTGAAATTCCATGATGGAAATCATGAAATTTCCAAATGCCACAAAAGCACTTGAAAAACTTAATAAGTTTTCATTGTACAAACAAACAACATTGTTGCCTTATCTGCCCAAGTTCCAAAGCCTATAGCCACCATAATAAGTGACACCTAAAGTTGGCCTTTTCAGAAGGCTTGAACTGTCAAACAGACAAGCCATGTAAAAAGTTGGTTTGGATGCGATTCAGCAAAGTACAACAAAGTATACAATGCAAAAAAAAATATGATAGGAATCCGCTTATCCGATCTAGGATGCCAATTGCTGCAAATTGGCACCACTCGATCAGATTGCGGAATCTCAGATTACAATATGTGAATTTTAAAGACTTGCCCATTTCTGATGGTCAAGAGAGCTGCCCATTTAAACCTGAGAATGTCCTGAAAACTAAAAACGCGACTGACTAAGGGGACGAAGAACCCTACAAGAAACCAACCTTTGACTTGAACTGACCACATTTCAGGGTCAAAACTAGTCAAACGCTGGTCATGTTCAAATGGCCAGCTGCTCTTCTGCCATCACCCTGTGACCCGAGAACAGAGAATATTTCATCAAAAAAAACAGCTGAAAAAAATATTTATTAAACAAATAAAGAGTGTAAGAATTAAAGAAGAACCCCCCTAAGTTAGAGAATCCAGATCACATTTCTCAACTCTGCAGCGAGTTGAGAAATGTTGATCAGGTGAAACATATCACAATATCAACTGCAAGCAAAACCGATCTTACAATAATAAATGGGGCTAAACATTTGATAGGCAATTAAAACTACAATTTGTGAGAAATATCTCACTGGTTATTATTTTGCTTGCAGTTTTGGACCAATGCAGCAAATAAAAAACTTAACAGTAAAAAGGTTTTGTGGAACAATTTTTTTAAAAAAATCCTGAAATCTCATCGAGATGAGTATTTCAGTTTTTTGTTAATAGTATGAAACCCCAAATTATTCCACTA
>JAQIXP010003361.1:0-13168 GCA_034700285.1 Proteroiulus fuscus
CCATTCCTTCCTCATCGTCTATTCTTAGACTGATGGCCGTGCGGGGCGAAATGCACAGACGGTTAACCACAGATAGATTACAGTAATTAAAATCAATTCCTATCATAAGTCCATTTAATTTATAAGCGAAATGTATTTACAAAGAAATATTGTAAGATCAATGATATACTTGATCTTTAGCATGAATAACTTTATAAATAGTTAATTATACCTTCAGACGTGCAAGATATCTTGCAAATAATAAGCATTTTCTCCACGTAACATATCCATCGCAACATCATTAAATTCTAATTCATTAGCCAGTTCATATTTCAATTGAACATCGTCAACAAGTTCTAATAATTGCTTCATATTGGAAATCATTTTGCTGGTTTTAGTGGACTCTTTTTTAAACCTGTTACAAACAAACAATATTAATACATAAAAGTTTACAAACATGCAATAGCTTACAAATTTAAATACATATTTTACCTTCTAGCAATTTCTTCTATCATAGATGGGATTAAACGAATAGTAGAGATAAAATCTTTCATGTAATTAGAGATATTCTTTAGAACAAAATTAGTGTATAATGCCCGAGCCCAACTCTGGTGCTGGTTGTATGCTTCAGCAACAATAAATGCCTGATACAAACATACATTATTATTTTATTTAGTACAGGGGCAATAAAAAAATACTATGGAAAGGTAAATAATAACTTACCTCAGAAACATTTGAATGATTTGCAATAAAATCAGAAACTTGTGATGGATTTAAATTTAATAATGTAATGGAGGAAGGCTGCAGGAATATTTGCAAAGCCACTAATTCGGCTTGTCTGGAGCAGAAAATTGCATGTTGAAAACATTCGGCCTATATAATAGTGACAATTATTACTGATCAAAATTTGTGACAAAAATATAAAATGGCATTCAAAATCGGTTTTATAAACTAAGCACACCTTAGCATAGCTCTCGGCTGCATCCGCCATGAATTGCAAAATATTTTCCAAAGTTTCTCGTTGTCGGATTGGATTTTCTAAATCCAAAAATATATTTACAGTTTTAACTTACTATGTGCACAAAATACAATATCTAAGACAAATCAATGTTATAAATGTACCCGAACTCATTTCAAAATTTGAAATTTGTTGTTTTGCCGAATTCTCTAACATTTCAGCAATTTCACGATACATGCTGAAATGCAAGGCTACCATTGTAAAAGTTTCAGTGTCTGCAGGATAGCATCGCTTCAAATAATCCAAAAGTGCCATTTTAAGGTCCGGTATCTACGATATTTTTTTACCATTACTATATTTATAATAATCACTGCTTTCAAAATGAATTGTACTTTTATTAACCCACTTTTTCCATTCCTTTTCTAAACAATAATTCAAACTGATGGTGCTCTCGCAATATGTCGAATATATAAGTCATTTCACTGAATCGTCCAATTCCTGTCAACAGGCTTATCTATATATAAGATAAATACTTATTATCAGTACAAAATATTCCTATTTAGGGAAGGTGCACCTTACCATTAACTGGAACTCAGAAGCCTTTGTTAATTCGTAGCTCAGTCGTCTCGCTTTGTATAATGCACGCGTGATGCCTTCAACATGACATGCAATGGTAAAGCAGCTGTGGGCACGTATGCATAATTCCACTTCCAATGACAGACAGACTAAATATAACACAGAAAAACATATTAAAATTCAATTATTTTGGACTATACCTTTGTCTACTTAAAAATAATAAAAAATGGTTTGTTGAAGGGGTTTATAAATTTGGAAAAGCTAAGATATTAATTGTTAACAATTGTCTAGAAATCAAAGATAGTTTAGAGAGTATAAAATATCATTATAAAATAAAAATTATTTAAGGCATAACTAAATAATATAATTTAGTATAATTATTAAAAATGAACAGTTATAATTAGAAATTTAATTAGCATGAAAAATATTTAAAATTACACAAACATTTTTTGTTTCAAAATCAATGTGTTCATGATTTGTATTAAATGCATAATTTGTATTCAAGTACCATTTCCTTGACATCTTTTCTCCGTAATTTCTAACAGTTTGCACCCTAAAATGGATGGATCACTGCACAGTCTTGCCAGTTGGTTAAAAGCCGCTGCAGTGTCCACTGGTCTTAACAATAGGTCACTACTGCTTCGCAAACGTTGATCGTCTATAATATATTAAAAAAATAACAGGTAAGATGCTTGATAATGGGAATTGTTTAAAAAAGATATTATCTGAATGAAGAAAGTACCATCAGTTGCATTTCCTGTGAACATTCGAATAGCACAGAATATGTGATCACACAAAAACGTAGCAATGATCGAATCATCCATCTTGTTTGAAACAATATAATCTTTTGCTAACATATATCTGTCAACACTTTCACTTTGCAGCAGGACTTTTAGCAAATTTATGTCATCCCAATTTCGAGCAATATCAAGGTAGTTCATGTTAAGTACCTTGCATAAAAAAGTGATTTTATACTTAAATGTCAAAAACTGCTTAGCAAATACAATATGCAGAGAGTACTTACATCGGCTATTTTATAAAGGGTAATAATTTTGGAACAACACATTGCTCCCAATTCGCAGTGATCCAGAAGCTTGTCCATTGCAACCAGAACGTCATTTTGAACTAACATTTCGGGAACATTAACAGTTAAAAATTGCCCTCCTTTGGATACAACATTGGATGAAGAACTGGGTGTGCTGCCGTAACTACCAACTTATTTATGAAGAAAAGTTTTATTAACTGGAAATGTTCTTCTGAATCAAAACATGAATTTATGACTATAGCTCAAAACTCACAACTACTAGAATTCCTCTCGAATGAACGATTGAAAGATCGGGTTGATAATTTGCGAGGTCTTAATGCAGAACCACTTTCAAGAAGAAGCCTCATGTCAACATCAATAAGATGCAAAGCCATTACTCCTTCTGCTAGTTTCATGCATGTCTAAAATGAAACAAGGGCAAGACCAACAATGTATATGAATATTTAATAAGATTATTCCAATGTCTAAATAAATATAAAAAAATTAAAATAAGAAAGGAATAATTCCTAAATGATGAATTAGAAAAGCGTTTTACCAGGATTATACTAAGTGATAAACACTTCTGGTTGAATAATAATGAAAGGCGGTATGCAATGCCAATATTGCCTTTATCCAATTCTTGTCCAATTATTTTCTCCAAAGCCAATTTTTCCTTAAAAAATTATTACAGTATACATAATTAACAATAATTCATGAAATTGGACTACAATTCTTGGACTAATTTACATACCTTGTCATTATTTAAAGAGAAAACATTCCTTGTCTGCAAATTAGCTAACAATATTAAGCTGTCGCTTGTCGTTTGCTGGAATGATTTGGTGGTACAAATTTTCTTTTCGAAAAGATCCAATTCATTCAATATTTCATTAATATCTCCTGGGCTATTTTCCTAAAAAAGAAATAAGCTAATTTATTGAAAATTTGCATTTATTATTACAATTTAGCTCTTACACTCCATGTTACTGCAAATTCTATAAGAATTAATATCAAATTGCTGCTTACACTTTCTAATTCGGCATTTATTCTAGCCATCCACATTTCTTTTTCGAATTCCTCTTCACATTCAACCTCATTTAATGTGATTGGCGAAGAATTTGCAATCAGCCAAGCAAGACTTAATACAAAATATTTTTCACTTGGTTTTGCTATCTGCATTCCATAATCCTATAATAATAGTTTAAATAATTCCTAAGCATGATCAATAGTTCCTACACATTTTAGTTCATTTTCCTATAAGTTCAGTAATTTGTTTTAAGGTATATAATGTTAATGATACCTTGCAAAACTTGAAGATGACATCTTCTGAAATTCCATTTTCAATGAATACATTAAGGCAGTGCTTCCAAATTGCAAATTTTGTATGAAGATTGTCCCCCTCTTTAAAATCTTGTTGCAGCGATAATTCGTCGTGCATCTGTTAATGCAATAATGACAATTTTGAAGTTATGCAACAGCCAGAGGCATGGCGAGAAAATACATACCTGAGAGACAATAACTATAGATTTTGGAAGATTAGTAATTTCCACAAATGCATAGGCACAAGTAAACAGCTTATTTTTTAAAAGAGAATATAAAATCCTTCGACATTCTTCAATATGGTCAGGATGCTTGTTTGCTTTCAGAAGACTTTGCAAATTAAATTTGATATTAGTGCTAGCCAAAAGTTGTTCTACACAATGCAGTAATGAATAGTTAGGCAGTAATTCTGAAAAAGAAAGCATATGCACATAATGAAGTATGACCTATCATTTTGCCAATGCATCGATACATTTACACTGATAAACAATTTTATGCAAACCAGTATTTTGCAAAGTGTTCGCAATTCCTTGTTCATGCAAAACATTCAAAAACTGCATTCTTTCATAGCTGCTCGGTATGTTCAATATGCACTCATTAATAATGAGCACACTGACTTCTTCCAACCAATGCTTTTTACTGATTCCAACATCATTTTCATGAACCTAAAAAAATATTAGCTAAAATACTTGTTTCGCAGACTAGAATGATTGTGAAGTATAAAATAACTTGCGTTTCTCATTTCAGACTGAAATTCTTTTAGAAAATTGATGCTCATTGTATAGCTTTTGTTCAGCAAAAAATCTCTTAGAAACCTCAGCAAAGAATACAAAGGTGAATCCTGTTAAATATAAATTGACGAATTTAAGTGATTAATAAACAGTGAAATGCAGATAAGTTCAAGGAACAATTCTTAATCATACTGGTTGAAAAAAATAAAATCCATCAGTAAGAACGGGGAGTTGTTTCATTTGCAAAGCTTCTATTATAACACTCTGCAAAGTCTCAAGATTGAATGCAATCACTCCAGTGAATGATTCGGATATTTTTTCAAATATTTCACATCGGAGAGTCGTCAACAGCCAAATGCACAGACATTCCAAAACCAAAGAATTCTATAAGATTGGCAAACATTACTTAATTGAAACAATTGTTGACCATATGCAGATATACTACCACAGTTAATTTGGAAAAAAAAACATACTTGGTAACAAGCAGCCATAATTGCCAATACTGGATTCTTTTTAACCATTGCGCAATTCAGAAGATCAAGCCATGGATTTGATTTTTGGTGACAATACAAAATCACTCCTAACAAATCAGTTGGAAGTTCCTTAGAGAAAATATCAAACGAAGCTTCGAGACCTGAAATTAATTAATGCAAGATGCAGAACATTCAGTTCTCTTTTAGAAAATAAAAATGAGGAGTAATGGAATAGCAAAATAGTTTACTTAATAAACTTGATGCTGAATTGTCCGTTAAATCATCACTGCTCCCTGCAGTACTAGCTCTAGATTCTTCATCACTGGCTATTTCGACACTTTTCTTTTCTAAAATTCCTAAAACAAGAACGATTTTAACGTTGTATTTAAATGAAATAAAAGCAAGTATTAATAGCAATAACAATAATTGTTATTATTACACAATTGTTAGCTACTACATACGAGCTTAAATAAATATGAATACATTTTTAAAACACCTTTCTTCGATTCTTCTTTTCTGGACGACTTTACACCAATTTTGGTATACAATTCGGCTCTCATATCTCTCAGTTTTCCTCTCATGCCTACTTTTGGTACGCTTTTAATGTTGATATAGCGCAGCTGATTGAATGCATTTATAAGATGGGCCATCATTTGCTTGTTTTCATGTTCTGATACTAACTGAAGAATCTATTTTATTATGGAACGTACAGTTTAACTTATTAATAGTTAGGCCTTTAAGCTATTATATAATTGTGCCCATGAATCTCAGTAAATTGTGCATCCACCTGTGATTTTGGATATTTGTGTATTTCGGCAAAAAAACAAAACATTATCCAGTCGTTTGACTGCACACACAGCTTTAAAAATGTGGTAGAATAAGGTAAACTGTATCTTCGACAGAACATCAGTGCCACAGTCCAGTGGCAACAAACTTCTACATTCGTGCTACGTCAATAAAGAAATAAAAAATAAAAGAAAATATTAATTAACTTCACTGAGAAAAACAAAAGCAAATTCTTGGTGTAATTAAGATAGCATTAAAGGAAGTAAACCTTTTCGTAGCTGTTGAAGTTTTGTCAAGAATGGCTTCTTCAAAAGCTGATAACAATTCCAAAAGTGCAATTTTTTGTCCACATATTGCCTTTCGTAGCAATATTGCTAAAAATAATCAAATCAGTAGATATATTGGCTCAAATGCAATTGCGCATCTAAAATAAAAGCTTTAATCTTATATTTTATGATAAAAATAATTTTGATCTACTTATTTACTCACCACAAATAGAAAATACGAAATACAAACGATTTTAAATATCTTTTAAGAAATAGATTATCAGTACCTAATTCATCCTGAATTTCCTTTTCTTTGTAATCTCTTTTCTGGCCTGTTAAAGATTCTTCGCCCTGCCGAATACGGTAATGAAGGACAGCTTGGGAAACTTCTAGGTCAATTCTAAGGCCTTGTGTATTCCAATTTAGCATTTCCATAAATGCTATGCATGCCGATGATATTGATAATGAATGGAAATGCTGAATGGCAATGAGGTGAGCTTGGTTACAAGCATCTCTGATTCTAAAACAGAAGATGAGCTCTAAGTAGAGGGAGTTATTTTTAATCCAAAACTCTTGACTGTGCTATAAAAAATACCTTCTCGGTAAAACTGCATTAGATTCTTGAACACAATTGGCGACAAATTTTGCATATGCGAAAGTTGGCCGACCTTGTTTTATATAAAATGTGAAATCTAAATCCTGCAAATATCCGTACTGCTTTACTAAATCAGGTTGTGCAAAATAGGGCATATCTGCTGAAACTAATCACATTATCCCCATATCAGTAAAATTTATGAAAACAAAATAAAATAATCATAAAATTAACATTCAATACAAATTACCATCAGATCGCAGCGTGTTTGTTGTTTGCCAAGCAAATAATTGAGAAACATCAAATGGAATACTGTCCTACAATAAAGAAACATTTTGTCATGCAAGAGCACATTAACTCGAGCCAAAAAAAATAATAATGTAACTATTCCATACTTGCAAAAGTTCATAAACGGTAATATCTTGTATTGGTATCAAATTATCTTGTTTAACAACAAATGGAAGTAAAGATGATTTTAAAACAGGTTCAGAATCCAAGCATGACATCAATACATCTTTACTAATTTTCCATGGAGAGGATTCCTTAGAACTTTCAGTTGATTCTATCGCCTTCCAAAATAAAGTACTTGTAAGCATTGATGAACAAATTAGACAGATTTAATACTACCCGTATTTGGGATTTAAATTTTATGAAAGAAAACTGCACACCAATATGCTTTAAAAATTCTTGTAAAAATTAAAATTGCTTAACAATTTATGTGCATAGTTAAATTTATCTACCAATGTATAGTGGTCATTATATAGCATTAATGTAAAGAAAGTTATGAAACTTACTGTACATGAACTATAATTTGAGGAAATTAATACAATGGATTGAAACTTACCATTTTCAGAGAACAAGGTCCAAACAAAAGGGTGGCGATGCCAATTATCACATGGCCAGCTTGCATAATTTCTTCAACTGACTTATAACTCTGTTCGAATTTATATTCAGCATTGGCTAAACTAGCTTGAAAAACCATGTCACAATCTAAAAAAAATTAAAGTACTACTATTAACATATGCATGAATATCATAATCATTACAAAAAAATTGGTATAGCAAACCTGTTGGTACTCTACACCAGTTCCTAAATTGCACTAGCATTTCCATCCAAGATAACTCAAAATTTGAAGTGCTCCTTCTTATCAACTCGTTTGTAACACTAATGTAATAAAAAATTAAATTTGGAGAACAAAATCCCTGGATAAGTAGCATGCAATCAAAAATTGAACTTGCCCGAATTCATCTGAATAATAAAGCAGGACATGAGGCAAAGAATTTTTCACACATAATTCTATGACTTTTACGTGAAAGTCTTCTAAGGTTAAAGATGCCGATGGCAGGCATAAAATACTCGACAAAGATTGAGTGGCACAGATTTGTCCAAAACGTTTAATAACGCATCTCGCTGAAGATTCGTCATCTTCTTGCAAGCTAACAACACCGTGCCTTTTAAAGTTCGAAGAATAAAAGAATGTCAACGAAATAATGAATATGATGAAATAATGGAAGTTGCAGCTAGATAATCATATATCATACCTGGCCAACTCATTTAAAAGTAAATTTGCAGTATTCGGAGCGGCATAGGTTTTAATATCATTTATCATCTCGAATGTAATCGGACATACTAATGATGATGATGATGCAGTTGTTTCATCGTGGCTGGAATAATTTTTCCTCACCAAAGATGATAATTGGTTCCAACAATTATGTTGCAGCAAATAAATCCAAACCAATTTTGGATTTATTAAATCTGGCACTCTTACGTCTATTAGAAAATCATAAATATTACTTCGATAATTAATTAGTTCTTATATTCGAATGCTACATTGTACAAAATCAAAAAATTGCTGAATTGTGCCCCCCCCCTTCCCCTTCCATCTAATTCAACACAGTCATGTGGCTGCTACCATCTCCCCATCTGGAATAATGTTATATATATTTTTCCCTCCCCAATTCAGTAAACACAGTTTACAAAAGTACATATTACTAAAAATGTTTGCACATATCTAAAAACAAAAAAAGGTTTTGATGTGGCAAATGTGAGCATAAGACCTATCTATCAAACAAAACATTACTTTTGTACTTTTGGGAAAATTAGAAAATTATAAACATGGTAAAAGAATAGACTTTACCAACGATACACATATTCACATGACAATTTTTTTAGATTGGTGAAATTATGATAAAACTTTTAAGTACATAATCAATACCATAAACAGCCCCTCCTTAAAAGCATCACCAGAACATTATCAAAGAATCAACCACCAGCCACCTTTCAAATGATGACAAGACATTTGAATTTAACAATAAACATTTTTGCTTCTACCTTAATTTCCACTTATGTTAGTTTACTTGTAACTTAATTGCTTTTAATATCCCTTAGAAATAATTAAGTATATTACCTTGTTGGGAAAGCAGACCTTCTATTATTATTTTTTGCCACGTTTCATCATTCCATGTTTTAGTCCAATCTAAAGTTAGGCAGCAATACTTCAGGTTCTCCCAATTATCAAATTCACTTATTTCTATTTCACCAAATGGTGGTGGTGATGCATTTTTGACTTCGTCACAAATTGAAGTATGGAACACCGAAAATATTTGTTTCAACAGAGATCCATCGTTGTAACAACTTTAAAACAAGTTCAATAATTCACTTATTTTAAATGCAGATTCAATCTTATTTTTAATAAATAAGTTTTATGCTAAATTTAGTCACTAACCTTAAATTTTGTATCTGTGCTTTCCTAAATGACTGGCATGGATAAATGGACTCTACAAGATGAAAAAATTGCATTGTACTTTCTTCATTTTTAGAAAAGACTTGTCGAGCCTTCAGATCATCTTCCAATAATCGACGCAGCCTTCTGTTAGCAGTCATATACATAATCTCCTTGAGTTTATCATATGAATTGAGGCCCTGCAATTTTGCTTTTTAGTAAAATATAATATAATAGTCATAATAGTCATAATAGTCAATAAGAAAATTTAACTTACAAAATTATTAAGTACTGTCACTGCATGATCTAAATTTGCAGCATTTAGCAGTTCAATTACAAAATCCAGTATAATTTCTTTGCAATCACAGAAAAAACTTAAACCACTTTCAATATGAAATTTTTTATCTAAGCAAAATGCCTGAGCTAAAGGTAGACACCTGTTCCAAACTGAATCTCGAATCACATCCTGCAAACAATACATATATAAGATAAAAAAATTGCAATTCTGGTTAAACATGTTGAAGTTGGTGTTTACACTGTATCTTTTTCAATAAGATCAGAATAAAAAGCAAATAAAGAAAATTAAAATTTTTCTTTTACCTTTAGTTTAAATTGTCGCCACTTGTCCCAAGAATGCACGATAGTTGGGAATTCCTCCAACTGTTGCCTAAAAAGGACTGAATCATCCTCAGTAGTTCGTTCACTAGCAAGACTATTGATCGTCGGAAAATCTTTCAAGCAATTACGCATTTCTATCAAATACACCATTGCGACTTGTCCAACTTTAGTGCCAATGTCAGAAAATTCCTTGCTGCTGGTGCTTGCATCAGGATATGCTATCGCTACTGCTCTTCTCAGAACTCTAAAGTAGTGAAAATTGAGACATGATTAATGGAAGTATTAGGAAAATTATAATCAACAGCTTTTAAGCTTCAGTAATTATATTATAAATTAAGAGAGAAGTGCATCAGATTATTAAAAATAAATACAATCTTTTGCACACCTTGATTAAATTCAATAGAAAGTTTATACTAGCATTAACAAGATCTTTATGCATTAAATTAAAACCTATTCAAATAATCGATAGAAATGTGCAGCAGCTGTTGCGCGAAGTTCCTCGAACCAAGATCCTCCAAACTTTCCTTGATTGTCGAAGATAGTAACGCCATTATTGTTTTTAAATGTTCTAAATCCAACTCTGTGACCTTGTTCAATGTACTCATATCTTTAATTAAAAATAAATGATTTCACGGGAAATTAGAAAATCTCAACTTTGAAATTCATATCCTGTACTGAGTAAAGAGTAGAAAATATAAAAAGAATAAAAAATTAGTGTCAGCACGTACCATCAACCTGACTATTTAGAAAAAACGAAATGGCGTCAAGCTGGTAATTTTTCAAGCCTAGCTCCAACACATTCAAGGGCATCGAAATGCAGTCCCAACTATTCATTCTTGCTAAATAATCTGCCGCAGCTGCACTTTCATACAGCATAAACTGCAAATCAAAAACTTTAAATTTGTAAATAGGACTCAATGTCATTATTTGGAAGAGGATATAATGTTTTGATGATTTCTTGCCTTGCTGACTATTTTTTCTTGAGCCATCCCATAAGAAAATGCCGAAATCTGGCTTCTGGTCAAGAGCAAATGCGGCAAACCACATTTACTATTTAAGATTACGTGAGTTTCCTCTTCAAAGCTATCAGGTTTTTTTAACAAAGACAATTTTGCAAATGACAATAGGCCCAATCTTTATTTTAATTTAATATATTTTCGCTCAAAGTCATACCTCATTCTTGAATTAAGCTCCCCAGTTTCCAAACTTAGCACTAAAAGGCTGCCGTGATGACAATTTGATTCCTTTTCCCAAAGTGTAACATTTGCCGAACTCACGTTTATTTCTCTTAAAGCATTAACTGGCGGAATACCCAATGCCATGCATGTATGTGGATTACTATCAAATGGATGACATGCCTTACTAGCAGTTGATGAAGTATGTAAACCTTAAATAAAACATTTTAGCAAATTATGCTCTATCAAAAATAAATACTTTTGGAATTACAGCTAAAATTGCAAACAGAAATTCCAATAGTTGACCATTTAAAGTTCAGTTTTTGAAAAAAAAAGTTCTATCCAAAAGCTTTCTGTAAATAAAACTTATTGAAACTAACCTGTGAGCAGATATTTTTGTTTTTTCTTTGAGCTGACCCATAGAGGGCAATGAGATGCATCTTTAGGTGACTTGATTGAAGTATAAGCATGCTTGGATGGTTCATGGTGGCTATCCAAAGATTGTGATATAGTTTCACTCATAGAAATGTTGTCCAATTTATCACTATGCGAAAACAGCGACGATTCCAAGCTGTCAAGTGATTCATTATCAGTAGCAATGCAGGAGACTGCATACAATGGCTTGATAATTTTTTTCAAGTTTATGTAATATCCATTGAGAAGACCGTCTATTAGTACTAAATGATGCCCGCAGTGTGATACAGAAAATAACGTTTCATCATCTAACTTTAAACTGATGTTTTGCAAATATCTGGCAAGATGTTCATGAATATTGATTTCAACTTCCAGATTGCCATTTCCAATGTTATATACATCTGTGCATAATTCTTAATTAAGAAATAATGGAGTAATTTCCATAAAAACATTCAAAGCTGCTAACTTTAAATAAGTAGGAAAGGATACAAAGCATTCCTGAGGATGTGACCAAACTGAACAAGTGAAATCCAGCTACTTGAATAAATTGTAAATTGGTGCTTGCTTGCCCATTAGTTTTAAAAATTGATTTGAGTGTCACACAATTACTGGATATTTGAAAGGAAGCAACACATTCGTTAACAAGGAGTATGCAAGTGTTGTCTTCATAATTCAATAGCTTCACAATTGGCTCAGGATTTTTACAATTTTCCTCAGCTATACATGTGTACATGAAACAAACAAAATTCAAAAGATTTAAAACCATGCAAAAATCCAATTTCTTTTAGCTTTTTTCAAAAGATTGTTACACATGGTAATTCAAGTAGCTAGGCTTTGCCAGTTTTCTAACAGTATCCAGTATTCAGCAGCCAACCAATGGAGGGAGTACGACACTGGGCGTCCAAGACAGTTTGGCTTTTGGGGGCCCTTCCTTTCACAGCTCATAGTACGGGGTCCCATGATCTTGAGGCTTAATTGAGGGACTTTTGGGAGCCTAGCTGTAATGATTCTAAAGTTTTTTGTGGTGGGCTCTATGAATGAAACACCCAGTATAAGCATCTGTTTACTAAGTATACCAAGTATAGTACCACATGTAGACAGGGGTATCCCGGAAGGGGGTGTAGGGGGGTGATCATACCCCCCAATCATATTTGAGTCGGCAAAAATTCGAATTCTGTCGACTGTCAGCAAAACCAGAATTCAAATGAGATTTTGCCGACTATACTCGCAATAAAAATGGCATTTGCCGACTACATTATACAAAACTGTAAAATGTATACTGTATATACATAACAAGATAGATGGCACATTTTCCAATACTGGAAAACCCAAATTCAGCTAAATGCCTTAAATTTACTTTAAATAATTGAAAATGCAAAAAATGGCTTCACATTTATTTTATTTGAGGAACATGCACAATAATTGTAGAAATTTCTTTAAATTAATTTTAAATATACATGAAAAATGCTCAAATCGCAGAAATTATTTCTAATTTATTTTAGTTGAAAAATTCAGAAATTGCAGAAATGTTTTCAAA
>JAQIXP010003362.1:0-13168 GCA_034700285.1 Proteroiulus fuscus
TTATTGTTTCGTTGTCATGTCTGACTAGGGTAGTAGTCATCAATGATCCCTTTTAGGACTTAAAAGGCTCATAGACCGGCCAATACTAGAATTTTTTTATTGATATGAAAATTGAGGTGAACATGCCAAACTATTTTAAAAAAATATAAAACAGCAATTTATTTCGTCAAGTTATACATTGTTTATGGAAAAGCATGTGATGAAAATATTTATTTCATGCAGATAACTACGATTAATATCATACTGGATTAGTTGCAAAGGATATTATTACAGGTAAGAAAACATTTAAAATTTGCATGTAGTTACGTGTAGTTACGTCACACCCCTATTTTAACCTCAATAGGGGTGTGACGTATCATGCACAAACTTATTTTGACTCGACTATACGTAATATTTTTTTATTTCTTGGCCATTAGCGAGAGCGCCGTCGTCGTTCTTTTTCCCTCGCAAAAAGAATGTCATCATAATCTCTGACGTCATGTAGTAGCCATTTTCGAACGTCTGGGCGAAGGAACCTGATTGGAGTGAAGCTTGATCAGCACAGTTTTGCATGATTATTTAATGGTAAGTTAAAACTTCCACTGCTTTTTTTGAATATAATATCACTTAGTGATTGTGAAATGTAGATATACTTTAGTTGCCAACGAATGCAGCTATATAATATGATGCGCCGGCCCCGCATGAATTTGCCCATGAAATGCTGGCGCGAAATGCGCAGATCTACCGGTATTATACAGGCCTACTCTTGTCTGACATTAACTTCTGCTAGATTATGTATTATGCTATGCTATTGTAATAATTGGTCAGCTTAAGGGAACCCCACTCAGAACCATTTAATATATTAAGAAATGACCGGCATTGTGGCAATCATGTTTGGCAATCGATTGAACCTTGATCCCAGTTCGACCTCTGGTCAATTGTCGCTTTTTTAACTTTAAAGAACCATATAGGCTTTGCTTGTAGCCAGAAACTTTTTTCAGCACTAATACTATCCTAAAGGGATACCACAGAATGTTTAGCTATATACTAAAAGAAAATGAAGGGTCTTTTAGGCCTCCAGTGGGGGCTGGGGACATATATAGCCCCCCCCCCCCCTCCGGTTAGGCATGGAGGTCGGGGGAAAGGCCCCCAGCTAGGGCGTGGGTGTACAGTATTTTGAACGACCCTTTTTGGGCCTCCTTCCTTGTTTTTAGGAAGGGGTTGGGACTTTAGGCTACTAGGAGGACATTGCTAAAAATAATAATTGCTAAATCTTGCCCAATGGATCAGAAATTTTGGGGGAGGAATAGCCGACCTCTTTTGTATGGAATTTACAAATTCCCCAAGTAAAAATGGATTATCGGAAATGATGGAGTGATAAATTTCTCACTTAAAGTGGAGAGCATGAGCTTTGACCTAGACTTGCCTGTGCACTTTGCCCTTGTCAAGTATAAGAGTAATTTGCATATTTGGATTGAGAACTTTAAACTTTAAAGAATACAGGGTAGACCTATACTTATTGAAAGAGATGAGCTCAAAAAGTTGTTATGAGAAGGTGAAATTGAAACGTGAAGCAGATCAACCAAAGAGTTATTAAGCCTCAATTTGCTGAAATTTAAAATCCAGGTGAGCAAAATCGTGTCATTTTCATCACTGAAAGTTTTGTTTTTTTTACCTTTTCTTCATTTTAGAGAGATAGTCATTTCTATGGATATTTATGGATTTGTGCAAAGTGAAAAGTGATCATTCATGGGTAACACAGAGGTGCCTTAATTAAGGGAAAATTCCAGGGTCAACACCCATTGTCCATTAAAGTCCAATAGTTAAACATTCAGCTTATATACCAGTATGACATTAAAAAAAAACCAGGAAAGACAATCACCAAAGTAATACCAGCTAAATTATAACAATACGAAAAAAATTATGTAGACGATTAACACTAGAGTTGCAAAATGCAAATGACGAATCTGTCCGAGGGCTTAATTCACAAGTAGCGAATGAGCCAAAAATTGCGTTTGAGATAATAGCGTTTTTATGGAAAAATGGTATATCTTATAAATAAACAATGTTAAAAGTGTGAAATTGGGTGAACGGATAAAACAATATATCTGTTTTATAGGGAATGTGCTAATTTTTGTTAAATAATTAAATCAGTAAAAAATTAATTTAAGTCATTTGAGAAATAAAAAGACTTAAAAATGCACATTCGCTAGTTTGACTTTGATTAATTTTGCAGGAAAGCAAAATAAGTTGAGTGTGAAGTGGCGCATGTGCAAATCCATTAGTTTGCCATATTGAATAACAAATGAGCGAAAATTGTCAGTTTGCTACTTGTATTTTAATAAAAATCCAGGTCTCGAGAAATTTTTAAAAGATAAACTAACGCATGGTACCATTGGCGGCTCCAGCGGGGGGTACAGGGGGTACAGCTGTACCCACTGTTCAAAAAACCTAGATCCGCCAGTGCATGGTACCATTCGCTACTTGTAACTTTTAGGAATGATACCTCGTTGGATATTCGCTACTCTTCACTTCTGTAACTTTTTACACTTATGGGTTAAATTAATTTCTGTAACTTTAGGTGAATTAGGGACACTTCTAGGATCACAAGCGTACAATAATCTCATTTTTGACAAATTGGCTTATTCGCTACATTGGGAATCTGTTTTCACTGATTCTGCCTCTAAATCGAGCCCTGCAGGAACCAGGTATATCATTCTTCAAGGTAAAGCTCTGTAAACATTTTAATTTCACGTTCTCGTATCAGGTTTTTGTGATTGTTCACTTAAAAATAGCTAATCATGAGGTGAGATTTTTTAACTACCAGTAATACCATTTAATCTGTATACTGAGTGATGCTCGCTCGTGTACAATTAGGAAATCAAATCCTGCCCGAAATATTTGAACGGCCCCTTACACAAATTTGCATTTATAATAGAACAGTTAAAACTACAAACTATTTTATTATCATTTTTCCAACAACATAACAAAAGTAAAATATAACACGAGTGGTTTTTATGAAATGAAAAAAAAAATAAAATCAAAATATAACATCTATCTCGCTCTTAATTGATGAGAGAGAAATAAACTTGAACACATAGACGTGGCAGTGATTGAAAAGGGTTATTTTTGTTTTAAAATATTTAAAAATTATTATTATTATAGAATACATTGTACAAAAAAAATGTATAAGAGACTGGCAGTGGGAAAATTGAATTATTAATATTAATTAAGTCTCAGTTAATTCACACTCAACACAAGCATTCATATAATTCATTGCCTTAATTAAATAAGTTCCGATTAATAAATTAATTGGTTTTTTCGTCAAAATGCAGTTTTTTTAAAAACTACAAAAGTAAAATAATAAATAAAATGGCATCAAATGGCATTTTACGGATATATTATCGAGATGTTTCAATCGGGGATGTTTTTATATATTATTTTGAATGGTTTTAGTTAAATATAAAAAAACAACGCATTATGCGAAATAAAATGAAATGTGTTCTCTAGCTAAAATAATATATATTTTTAAAAAAATGATGGGGAATATGGTCATTGCACAATTGGATAGAAAGGCAGTAAAATAATAAAAATATATAGAAAAAATTAATTTTAAACAAATTTTGATAACTTGATTTTAATAATGATGATCTTAAGAGCCTGCAATTGTAAATATAACTATTGGGGGAAAAAATGTCAATATTTGCTAAATTATTGTTTAGATCGATTTTGCTGATGTCATAGTAGGCCTACTGACGAAAAAACGTCACGTGAAATTGGTCTATAGGCCTGTAAAAATCCATCAGGGTTATACAATTGTCGGTTTTTTTGACCCCGAGAGGACGTCGCCATTTTACATCTTACGTTTACGTCACGTACCACATCGTCGGCTAGTTCAAGTTCAAGTTCTTAAACTTGAACTTTAACTTAAGGAATTGCGATAGGTGTGACGTGACCTCACTCAGATATCTGCTAAGATCATCTGTAATGCCGGAGACGCCTTTGGTGTATCAGAAGTTGCGTCAAATTCTTCCACAGCCTGGCGTCAGCGTTTGGCACGCCACGTCCAAAAGCAAAATGGCGGCATCCACTCGACACGAAAGAAAAAGTGTGATAAAAAGCTGACACGTAGCGATAAAAAGTATCGTTTTTAAGCATTTAGCCTTTGTATTTGATCATTTATAAGCGGCTTGACTTCTGTCATCGTAGCAATAGGTTAAAAAAGGTCCCATATTGCTCTTATAATTGTAAATATTGCCCCGTTAGATAGCTAATAATTACTATATGGTCATAACGTCATTGGGGGAAGGGAATTCGCAGAAGCTCCCACGAAATGTTCGTCAAAATACATCAAAATAAATTGGATAAATAATTAAGGCAATTTTACAGCAATACTCTGGCACGATCCGATTGCATACGACTCACGAACACATTTTTAAGAAAATGAAAATCAATTCTTTTAACGACTAGACCCAGCTAACCCCGTGTTGTTTGCTTTTATAGTTGTTAGTTTACCCTCGTAAATGTTAGCTAGATGATGAGAAAACCTTTTTTTTCTGTTAAAAAATGAAAAAAAATTTGTACATTACGCGTGAATCCTTTTAGCGAAAGTTCACTGTGCCGACCCCAACGGACCTTTTATCCACGAAATGTTGAAAGCCGTGACCAGGTGCTCGGGGTTTCGATCCTGTCGCTGGATGTAACACTAACACCGTGTTAAGGGTGCACCAAACTCACAACCACTTTCGATAGGGTCCCGTCAAAACTAGCGGCGGAAGGGGCACCATGGGTATCCAGTTATTCGGTATGGGTGCAAGATCCATGGGCGGTCCGTCTTTCATGTCGTACTGAACTTGTTGTGGCAGAGGAGGAGGAGGCAGCACGGGACCCTCCTGTTTCTGCGTCTGCTTGCGTTTTTTGCGCAACGACGAGTAGGCCTCTCCTGGTCCTTCTTCCGGATTGATTTCCTCCTTGAAGTTATATTCGGCGAGGGCCTCTTCGCTCTTTTTCATTTCAACTTTCTTCTCCCATTCGCTCCAGCCGTGTTGCCGGGCGTTCATGTTCTTGTGCTGATAAAACACTAGGCTGATGCGCTTAGGTTGGAACCGATCCGGATTGCGCAGGGCCGTGGTGGCGTGCAGTTCGTGCTTGGCGCACTCGAACAGCACGGATCCGTGCCCCAGCGCTATGGCCACGCCGCCTATGGTGGCGTCCGTGAAGTTCTCCTCGTTGTCGCTGTGTAGCTCGTAGAAACCTTCTGGGTCCTGGGCGGGGGGTTCGTTTGGAAATCCGAGAGGATTCCCGCAGCGAGGCGGAGTTTCCATGGGATTGTTCCCGGCGTCCGGTTTTGCCGAACTCATCTGGTGCAACATGTCGGACACGAAATCGGCCAGGGAACCTCCTCCGCCCTGGCCCTGCTGAGGTACGAAAAACGATGGACCGGAGTCTTTGGACCAGTTGGCGTTCGGATACAGCATCGAAGCATCGGGGACTGGATCGAACGAGGGCGGCGCCATCGGGTTGGCGTACGGCGCCTGCATGGCGTTCGCCGCGGAGGGTTGATAAGTTTCATCGAAAAACGGTAGAGGCACATTGGGAATGACGAAGGGGAAGTTTTGCACTGGGGTTTGCGGCGGCATGAAAGCCATTTGTGACGATGAAGATGGCGATGAGGGTGGCGGCACCGATACAGGATGCGCTCTTTGGTAGCTTTGAAATGCTTGCGGAGATGATGATGAAGTTCTCGGAGAGAGAGGAGGAAGCTGTGGGACGTGGGGTTGAGGCATCGGGGATGGAACGGGAAATCTGTCTGAATAAGCCGACGTCGGTCTAAGAGGCGGATTGCCCTCAAAATTGTACGAGTTGCCGTGATGATAAGAGGTCGTGTGCTGAGTTTGATGACCAAATTGATTATTTGTAGAGGCAACTTTGTCCTGGAAGTGGCTTTCTACCGACGTCGCCGAGGATACCATCGATGCATTATAACCTTCCATGCCATTCAACGGTGGCATCGGGACGTAAGCGTCGGAAGCGGGAACCGGTGGCACGAAGTTCATCGTTTTGGTCGTATCTCCGTAACTATGAGACATTTTGCCGCGGTCGGAAAATTGCTGCTCTGCATCGGCGGAGGATTGTTGCTCGAAACGCAAGGCAGAACTCGATGGCAGCGCCGCACACACCGATGGCAAGGAATCTGCGTGTTTTGCAAAACTGGGCGCTATCTGATTTTGCTCGGATACGCGCTTCTCCTCGTTATCTGGCTGCGGCTGGAAATTGGCGGCAGGATTCGACAACGCGGTAGTGCGCGTGTTCGACGCTTCGCCCGGTAGCAAATTGTCGGACGATTTGTCAGAATCTGGGAAGTTTTGAGAAACTTCGCATCGTTCGGGGCCGTCGTTAACCTTGTCGTTGGGATGTTGGCCCATTTGAAAGTCTGCAGCTAAACTTTGTGGCATTGCTTCACACACATTTAAAGAGTGATCAGGTGGCAGTGCTGGCAAAACATTCACGGATTCGCTAAAATCCTTTTGCGTCGCTCGTGGCTCGCAATCCTGTAGCCCTTTATCGTTGGACCGATGCTGGAAATCCGTGACCGGGTCGGGAGGCAAGGTTTGATTAACGTTCGAATCGTTGCTCGTTGCCATTGGCTCTTGGTCCAACGACTTTGTAAAATCAGTGATGTCTCGCGAAATTTGTTGTTGTTCGGAAACCGGTATCTCCATGCTCTTGGACGACTGCTGCTGGAAATCGTCGACTGGATTCTTCGTCGTGGCGACATGAGCGTCCGACGAAAGAGCCAGCAGGTCCGGCATATGTTCCATAGATTTGGCAAAATCGGCGAAATCTTGCGTAATTGGGTGCCGACCGACGACGTGCTTCTCACCAATATCGAAATCGTTAACTGCACCCGGATTGGCTCTCGTCACGGACGTTTGTTCCAGAGGCTGCGAGTGAGGCCTGTTGCCAGGAGATTGAGGATGCGTGGCCAAAGAGGGAACGATGGAATTCTGTGGATTCCAGGATGGATGAGGCTGCGACGAAGGACGCTGGAATGGTGACGATGGCGGATGTTCGAGACCCGGCTCTTGCTTGATGAAAAATGGAGGAGCCGCCGCAGCAGAGACGCCCGATACCGGCGGATCGTCGTTCATCTGGCGGCACTTCATGGCCACCGCCTCCGATAGCAGATGCAGCGGCGAATAATCCTGGAGGATGGGCTCTTGCTTTACTTGGAAGTCGTACTGCGGAGCGTCCACGTTGGAATTGTTAAACTGAGTGTATTTCACCGGACTCCACGAGTGCTTCACCGGATCCGTGCCATTCGACTGGTCCGGAGAATACTGAGGTGGAGTCTCTATCTGACCGTTGGACTGGTACTGAGGGACGGGATACTCCGATTTCACCTTGAAATCCCTGCAGCCGTTAATCCAATTTTGTTTCATCTGTTGGTGCTGCTGGTGAAGATGTTTGGTGTCCGCGGCGCGGCCGCCCGGTAACTCGTTGTGGAATAACATGCGCTTGCACGAGTCGGCAGGGTTTTGAACGCTTCCGAAGGGACCGGCGGCGCCTTTGTACGCGGAGAATCCGTTGACCACGTTGTGGTAACCTCCGTTCGGCGGGCGTCCTCGGGGTTTCCTCGGCGTGTTGATCCCTCTCCTCTTCATGGCTCTCTTGCGGCACGATTCTAGCGGCGTATTGCGAAAACGGAGTTGCATAGGATATTTGTGCAAGATTTCTAACGATCCATTTTTCACCTGTGATAAAGCGAAATATGTTATGCAAAAGTGAAGGGGAGAATCGTGGCCTCTTACTTGCCCAATGGTTTTGGTAACTTACTTTCTGCTCTTGGGCCTCTTTACTGCCGGTTTCGTCCGTGCCGTCCATGACGTACAAGGGTAGCACGTGCAACTGCTCGTCGTCCGGCTTTTCGAATCCTCTGTGCTTCGTTAAAGTCACCACCTGATTTTTGAAAAACAAAGTCCCTTTAATGACCTAGGCATTTTTTTTTTGTATTTCTTTAATCATAAGAAAGTCTTTTGTATCTTCCACTGCAAAGTCCTTTTCGTGCATTATTCTTTTCAATTTTTTTTTTATTAAATTCTTACACGGTACCACCGTCAGAAGTGCAATCTTCCCTTTTTAAATCTAGTCAAACTCACACAGAAAATTGGCCAAATTGAATGAAATGAAGTCGGGATAGAAATAGTCATAGCCGTTTCATGATACGTAATGCCGGGAAAAGTATGGATTAAACTGATTCGTTTATTCACATCTTGCCTTTAACATTTCTGGTAGCAAGTTGTATACTATCAACTTCAAATTTGTCTCGTATCCTAAGTTTAATCAAAGTTATCGGCAATTTTTTTTTGGTCGGGGATAAAAGCTGGAAAACTCGGTGAATTTAAATTTTTTTTCACAAGTTTGTGGGAACTCCGCGATACCCAAAATGCACTTACCACCGTACATCCGTTGTTCATGTTGTGGAGATCTTTGTGAGCGTGGGCGCAGAAATCGACGCAGGCCGTCACGCCGGTCCACGGTCGTCCTGGTTTCCTCCCCAGCCTACATTCCAACCCACTTTGCTCGAATTCCACCTTTTAACAAATAATCGGATACGAATGAAATTATGAACGAATCCGCGTTATCGCGACTCGCACTTTAAACCACGATAAAAGTGCTCGGGAGTCGCTCGGTATACCGGACCTCGCCGTATAATGTACTTACTTGGTTTCCGAATGAATCCGGTGCAATTTGCTTGTAGAATGGGGCCAAATCGGTGGCTAACGTTTGTAGCTTTTCTTCAACTTCCTTTTCCTGAATAAAAATATAAGCAGTTTGCTTAGGTTGCTTCCAGAGAAAGAAATGCGGTACGAGGGAGCGATTCGGCAAAAAACTTCCTGGGCAAATCCACTCACTTCGCTCTCCTCGGCCAACTTGAATTTTCGAGCGATCTTGCTCCGAGCGTATTTGCAACCGTTGTAATACATGCTCCAGGAGCAGCCGAAGGAGAAAGATGCGCCGCACGTGTGGGAATCCGTTCCCTGGCAGGCACACGTCCTCCTGAAAACGTTAAGAAAGAGGTTAAAAGGTGCGAGAGGCAGAGTTTTCGCAAAAGGTATTTTCAATTCTTACTGCTCGTTCAGTCCGCATCTCCTCTGAGTTGGAAGCCCAAATTTAGTTAATTTGTAGACCAGCGTGCCGTACAGATCGTCCGCAAATGATGCAGGGACGCCCTCCCACGCCACCAGCACAACTATTATCCAAGCCGTCCGGCAATAGTGTCCTTCCCTTTGCCTGGTCAACACCAACACTTTCTCATCCGGACCGGCTCGTCGGATTATCTGAAAGGTTAGGAGAGTCGGACTTTCCACTTTCACGTATTTTAACAACGGTCTGGAATTAATTCGTGACGTGGGGGTTTCTAATGCTTACCCATTTTGCGATTGGACATCCTTGCGTCGTCTTGCCCTCCTTGCCAGTATATATTAATTTTTCGATACGAATTGCGTCTCCTTTTAAATTTAACCTGTAATCCAGCAAATGATAATAGAAATCTTGTAGATGGGCCTATTGTCTGATTTTCATGAAATAACATCACTATACCACTCGAAGGTTTTACGTTAGCTCATCTTACCGTTTTTCTACAGTTTCTCTTATTGCCACTATCGTAGGTCCCGAGCCCAAATGGGTGTAATAAGGTGCGCGCTCTGGCATTACTAAAGACAAGGATAAAACTTCGTTTTACCAAAAAATCCTAAAAAAAAGTCAAGATTAAAAGTGTAATTTAGCACTTGAAAAGGGCTCACTTTCGTCTTTTGGAAAGCAGTTGCAGGACGGAACTTCCATTTTGGCATTCGTCCGAAGTCTTTCCAGCCGCTCCATGTTTTCTTTCTCCTCTGCCGATAAGTGGATCATCTTGGGAGCGTTGTTGACGGCACCGGGACCGGAAAAGAACGAAGAAGCGAGCGGATAACTTCTCTGAAACTGTCCGGCGGAGAAGTTGTTCGGATTCGAAGTTTGCATCTGCTCCCTACAATTCGTCTCGTTATGACCGAAGATGGGCCTCTCGTTGAACCGTTGCGGCATCGACGGTGCCATGCCCGGGTTTCCGTCCAAGTGTTGATAAGACAAGGTCGACGGCGCAGCCATTCCGGCATTGTACCGTTGATGCGGCAACGGTGGCGCCGCGGCTTGTTTTAATTCTGAATGCTGGTGACAGAAGGGCGTCGTAACATCCTGCTTCGAATTGAAGCGTTGATGCTGCGACGCCAAATTTGGCCTCGTGTCGGACCGCTGATGAGAGGACGGAGGCGTTGCCTCTGGCTTTGCGTGGAATCGTTGATAAGGCGTCGGGGATCCAGGGACCGACCCGACGTCGAACTGCTGATGAAACGCCGGCGACGCCACTCCTGGCTTTGACTCGAACGCACCTTGATATTTTACCCCATTTTTCTCTTTGTGATGCTTTTCTAATTTACACTTTGGTTCCCGGTGTTGCTTGACCGTTGCTTCCGAACGCTTCGTCGCGTAACTCTGGAACTCCTTTTCGAAAGGTGCCAGCTTTTCGCTTGACGGCAGAGATGGCGTCATGCTAAGATTCACCGGCAGGGATTGTTGTTGGGGCGGCGGCCGAGGCCAAGCATCTCGACTTCCTTCGTCGGCGGGTTTGGGTTTGAAATGTTGCTGCTGTTGGTTGAGTGAGTGATGCGTTGGCAGTGTGTTTTTAATCTTCTTCGCCTCGACTTCTGAAATGCTCGTATTGAAATGTTTTTGGTGTTGATTTAATGAAATTGCATTGGGCTGATGATGAGCATGGGAAGAAACGAGTTCGCGCCCGGTCAATGGGACGTTCGATTGAGCATCGTCTTTGGCTGGTAATGGTGCGATTGCGTTTGCTTTAGTGGGGGCTCGAAATGGCGAGGGTGAAGATGCCGCTGCTACGCCATTCGGGGACGAGTTTGGCAGTGTTTCGCCGGACGACGCCCATCCGCCGCGGCTTTGCTCTTTGGGAACGTAGCTGGGTTCCCCGTTCGGAGCTGGGACGGCGGGCATCGTCGATTCCTTTTCGAGCTTACGGCACGACGTCGTCGCCACTCTCGGAGCGAAGGCGCCGGCGTCGGACGGCGAGCAAGAGGCCCGGGACGCGGCGACGACGCCTTGAGGGCTTCTGGTGGCGATCTGAAACGCCGAAGACGTCGTCGGCACGATGGCGGCCGCGCACTGCGGTCTCACCGGCGAAACCCTCGTCGCCGGCATCGACGGAGCCACGCCGCCCTGGGAAACAAATGGATAACAGAATGGCACGAGGGGAGGATGTGGGGCGTGGGCGGGAGGGGCGCTCAACGGAATGTCCGGCGAAAAGAAATCCGAGGAGTAAGGAGCGCCGGAAAGGAGGGTCTCTTTGGGTGGCTGGAAAGGTTTGTAGTCGAGGGGCGAAGGGTAATCCGAAAAGGCGTTGGAAAAGAAATTTTGTTCGTCTTTGTACCGCATTCCGTCGTGCGCGAGCCTCGAGGGAGGGTTCTCGAACGGATTGTTGGCATTGATGTAATTGCCGTAATCCGCCGGATTATAGTAGGGTGAAGGTAGCCCGGGGCAAGGATACTGATTGGCTAGCATGGAACCGGCGCCCGGTGCCAAAAGTTTGGAGGAAGGTGAGGTCAATGGTGAAACTGGATTATAGCTTTGGTTGAACTGGGATTGGGCAAAAGGTAATCGATTGGCGGCCATCGCCTGCGTCTGGTACGTGTCCAGGGCGGCGGCGCACTGTTCGGACGAGGCGAACGGATAGCCGGCTCCGTTGACCATCGTCGTCTGTCGCGTCAACAGCTTGTGCCTCAGCTTGTTGTTGAGCTCGTCGCAGATGGGCTTGTGGTCCCGGTGCATCGAGGGGCAGTCCAGCCCCTCGACCGCCCCGTAGTCGGCGTACCCTTTGCTCCTGAACTGGTTCTGCGCTTGCAGGCCCTTCCAATCCACGGTCCCGTCCAGCGGCCGGAGCCCGTTTCCCATCAGGTTCACGCTCGTCGACTTTAGCCCGTAATTCATGAAGTCGGCCGAACCGAAGGCCGGCAATTTAAAAGCCTGAAAAGAGAAATTGAAGGATTTTTTTTTTCATTACGGTAATATTTTTTTAATCGGAACTCGAGACTCGGTCAGTAGAATTGTAAAGGGACCCTGAAATATACGCTAGTTGTCAATTCACTATGCGCCGAAACGGTCAATGTTAAGGTCAGTGCTTGAATCTGGCTGCGAATGGCAGACGCAACTGGGTCATTATCACTTTCCTCTCGTAGATTATAATTTAATGCCGTTATACGTCCTACACTAATAGTTATACCGAACCCATTTTATGCTTTTTAAATGAAGGCATTGGTTATTGTAATTTCGTGTAAGTAAAAGGAGAGGATCACTCTAAAAACAAACTTTTACCAATGGACACGGGTATATTGAGAAAAAATGCATTTCCACAGGGTGTCTGGCCGTCTGGAAGACCTGGAAATGTCATGGAAATCAGTAGTGTCTGGAAATGTCAGGAAAATGTTATGCGAATTTCATCTGTGTCTGGAAAATCCAAATAAAATCTAAATAAAATGGAAAATTAGGCACTATTGGTGGTTTTTAGCCCATTTTTGAGTGTTTTTGAGCTAAAAAAAGGTCGCCTGCGGAGCTATTTTCTGTCATTTTTTTTGTTTGCAGTAATGTACGAAGGCCTTCAGATTTTCGCCTGCAGGCCATGAAAAATATTTTTGGGTTCGGAAAAAAAATTGAATTTGTGGGTGCGGCCCAGGGTAGTTGCCAAATATTGCAGTTTTAATTGCAGATGGTCAGTGAAAATGAGTTGAAAATCACTTTCGTTTGGTCTGGAAATTTGTGAAAAATTGTCTGGAAAACCTGGAAATGTCATGGAAATTTGTTACCGGATTTGGCCAGACACCCTGTTTCCAAAAATGTCATCACCATGTTTCTTTCTGGTTAAAAAAATATGCAAAAGGGCTCAAATCCAATTGCAATTTCCATGCCTTTCCTAATTTTTCATGCTCTTCCTCCTACAACCCACTTCATTCAAATGTGGGACTTTCCCTTTAAATAACTCTGTATTGTAAGTTGTAACAATCGGAGTCCCATACCCAAGAGTTTCTCGAGTGGTCAAATGATTTGGTGGGGAGGGGGGGGGGGGGGGGCGAAAGGGTCG
>JAQIXP010003363.1:0-13168 GCA_034700285.1 Proteroiulus fuscus
ACATCCATGCATACTTTCTTAATATTTATTCCTTCTTAATAAATTTCAGGTTAAATGTTTGATAATGGAGTGGCTTGAAATGTCATTTTCAGATAATATTTTAAGTTCAAAGGCAGTTTAATTTACTATTCAATTTTTTGGCAAGTAGTTGTGTACCCATAGTACATGTAATAATTATTTAAAGTGTCAGACTTGTATACTTTTTTTTCTACAGGGTTGCAAACTTTTACTTTTAGAAATGTGCGCCAAATTCAGGGGTAAATATCTCTGGTGGGCAGTTGTTTTCAAAAATTTTGAAATTTATACACAATAGTGTGCCCTATGATAGGTAACTACAGTTAAAATTTTGAGTTTTACATGTTCGTGGTTTAGGAGATAGGTCTCGCAAACTCATATGTAATGCCCATGTAATTGAATGTATAGAACCCCTATAATGTAGCTTCCACAATGGCTGGTATGTTGTGGGGAAAGCTATGTTTAAGGGGTCAAAAGTTGTTATTGCAATTTCAATGTTTGGATTACTATAGTTATTAGTAAATTACTAACAACATCATTGGGCATCATTTGGGGCTTGGTCTCTGTATTATTTTTACTAAAATACTTAAAACAGGCATATTTTATTACATGCAAGTTACTGCATTTTTCACGAGTTTGCGAGACCGTATCTTCTAAACCACGTACATCTAAAACTCAAAATTTTAACTGTAGTTACTTATCATAGGGCACACTATTGTGTAATAAATTTCAAATTTTTAAACAATTGCTCACCGGAGATATTGAACCCTGAAGTTGGCGCACATTTCAAAAAGTACAAGTTTGCAACCCTGTAGTAAAAAAAGTATACAAGTCTGACACTTCAAATAATTATGACATGTACTATGGGTACACAACTACTTGCCAAAAAAAATTCAAGATTAAATTAAACTGCCTTTGCCCTTAAAATATTATCGAAAAATGACATTTCAAGATACTCCATTATCAAACTTTCAACCTAAAATTTATGAAGAAGGAATAAATATTAAGAATGTATTCATGAATATAATTGTTCATTATAATGTGCTTATCTTCACAGTCTTTGTTCCATTGTCCTAGGAATTACCAAAGCTGAGCTATTGACGTTACCGCTAACATGTAAAAATGGTAAAAATGCTGTGCGCAGAGGTACAAATATGTCCGCCGTTTTGGAACCAGTTGGAATAAAATTAAAATAATAAAGGTTCTAAACTGTCAAAAGATAAGGCTAACAACACACAAAATTCAAAAAAATTTAAAAATGGTCGAGCAACCAAAAATATTTTTTTTTGCATCATTTCGTATGGATTGACCCTACTGCTTGTGAATAAAGTTGGCTTAAAGCGTCCAGGTCAGGTTCGTGACTATGTTCCGCCCTTAAAATAAGTTCATTGTTGCCAAATGTATGACATCTTCCATGGCACGCTTTTTGTTTACTTTCTATACATACCCAAAATGTTTTATTGGAATTTGGGAAAAATTGTTTCCTTCTGTATATGTAGCCTCTTTCGACAAGGTTGTCATGCCCTCGGTAATTTTTGATTATTTGCATTTGGGCTAGCAATTTAAAAGAGAAAATTAGTACAGCTGTCGAATGGGCTAGCAATTTAAAAAGAGAAAATTAGTACAGCTGTCGAAGGACATTTTATGAATTACAAGTAAAATTAAAAGTCAATTCCAAAATAGTTTCAGATTAATAGAAGAGTGGATATTTAAAATTTGTTGGCATCTTAATTGTTTAGGGTTAAATCAAAAGAACATTATTAACCGTATAGGTAGTTTTACAACTTGCTGGTCTTGATATTGATAATAAAATTTGCATTTGTCAGTTTTCCTCATTCACAAAATTGCGAAGCATATGCGTAAAATGCATTTCCAAGTATAGTTTCATGAAAATATGTATTATATCTACGTACAGAAGGAGAAGATTGAAACACCAGGAGATCAGTTACAAAAAAAATCCATGGCTATAAAAAGTCCAATGAAATTGTAAATTATTTAAAACTAAGCTCACTGGCTTGAACTTTCACCAAGTGAAGCACCTGTATACATGTACAATAATTTTCAAAGTGTAAATTTAAGATCTGTTTTCATTCAAATAAAACATACTAACAACACGTGTTTCTAATTTTGATTAATGCCTAGAAACTGCAAAGAACCAATCATGGAAAATTAAGCCACGATTTCTATGGTGGTTTACAGTGTTGAGAAGGCTAGACTCGCTAGAGAAGCAAACGATAAGCCATAACAGAATTCAATGTTTAGTGGCTAACTGTAAGCCACCGTAGAAATCAGTTTTTTTTCTCGAGCCAAATACGCCTAATGAAACTACTTACTAAATTCCCTCTTAAAAATAATTATATAATTAAGAGTATTGCTCATTCCACTTGGAGAAGTATTCCTATACTCTAAATAAGCTTGGCATTTTACCATCGCTCCTTAATCTGCAAGAATCTAATTCCCCTAAAAGAGTCCAGCTTGAAGCTCCTCATTAACACTAACAAGGTAATTTAAGACAGATTTAAAATGTGCAATGTCTTGCCGAGTGGCAATTTACACGCAGTCAGAAAGTGCTTAAATGCATGGGCTATCTCCAATCAGGGAGTAAATCAGGACAATTTGTGTTGCACATTTGTAATAGGACATCATTGGGTTCATGATTGTGACCAGCTTTCAAGGTCACTTGATTGCCAACAGTGTGACATCTTCCACGGCAGCTCAATCGTTTAGCTTCCACACACTTCCAAATAGTCTTATCAAAATAGGCCATATCCTTCAGGTACCTAAATCCTCTATCCACAAGGTTGGCATGCCCTTTTTTACCCTTCATATACTTCAACGGTTGGGCTAACAAGTAGAAAAATGTGTTAGTAATACAAATCTATTCTATAAAATATTAAAACTTAAAAAGTAATAAATGGATATCACAGTTCTTAATAGTCTAATAGTAATATTTGTTAATATTTCCATCACAGACTAGTGAGACTACAACAAATATACCTTATACCAGTAATTTCAAGGTACTATTTTTATGTTCCAATATGTATCATGAATTAGAATAAACCGAACTTGATTTGCTTACTATGAGCAAAGAGTTATTATATTAACAAAGAATTATTAATATTGAAATTAGCATGATATATCATGATCTGGCCATGGTTGTCTCACTGTGAGCCAAGGGGTTAAAATTAAAGAAACATGCATTAACTATCTTTAAGGCCCCAATTCAACAATATTTTAAGTCAGTTAGTTGTACCAACAAGATACAGTGACTAGAGAAGAGTTACAACAACAAGAGTTAGCATTAACCCAATGTTAATCTTAGGTTATCCTGACATTCCAGAATTTTGGATTGTCCCAAATCAGTTACATGATCATAATAACCCAGGGTTAAGGCCTAACTGTTGTTGGTGCAACTGGCTATAAGTTAGTCAATAGCAAAATAGTTAACAGTAACGCAGGATAAAGAGGTTCCATAATTAGATTGTTGGAATATTTCACTTGCAAAGTCCAGCCTTTGGTTTAAAAATTAGATACCAAATTCAAATTTGAATCTATAGCTAATTCCAAAACCATTTTTTATTTCCCTGACTTTCCAGTTCTAAGCAAAGAATCATAAGGTAATATTAAGGTAATTATCCCAATTTATTGGCTTTGCAGGTTTGATAAAAAATAAGTTTAATATACAGCATTCATCAGAATCTCTCAAACAAATTGAATCACTAGTTGAAAGAAGACCAAAGAAAAGATTTATGAAAAGAAATGTATTTATTGCAATGCAACATAACAACTAACAAGTGACGTTTATCGTCAGAGCTTACTGATTGACATGCGCATTAATTTATACAGCATGCAGGATTCTCACACACAAATTAAAACCCAAACCCTAACTGGTTTGTTTCAAGTTCTGCATAGTCTTACGTCTCAATTCTTAAAATTCCAGCTGTCTTATTCGAGCAGCCTAAAACTACAGCTTAACCCTAGAGTTCGTGATGTCATACTTGCTCGACCCCATAAGTGTATGCACAATATTTCATTATTTGATGTCTTCTTGTATGCTTTTGCCAAGCAAACTTTCCAGTAAATGTTTATTGGGTGGATGATTGTGCTCTGCCTTCAAAATCCATTGGCCACTTTGTGTTTGTGTATGGCATCTTCCACGGCAACCTTTCTGCCTAAATTCAACGCACTTCCATACAGTTTTATGATCATAAATTCTATACTTGACGTAAGCAAATCCTCTTTCGATGAGGTTGTCATGTCCGTATATATCTTTTACAAACTGCAGTTCTTTGACTAATGGATTTTAAAACAAGAATTACTAACACGGCTTATCTAGCAATAGCATTCATCTAATGAAGCTAAAGCTGTTGATAATTTCATTTGCCTCAAAAATCTCTACAAATTGATCCCAGACTTCCACAAAGAATTCGTTAATGACTTTAGACTAGGAGCCTGCACACAGTATTATTATTGATAGCGAAGGCCTAGTCCAATATCAACATTCAAAAAAAATTATATACTACGGTTATTTGCCTCACCCACAAAAAGTTTTGATGTCCATTTTGTTTAAAAAATACGGAACATTTCCCCCAAACTACAGGAACATTAGAGTAGCTTTTCTATATTACAGTAACTTGTTTTTCATATTCTGATATAATTATAAGCACAATTCTATTCAACTTATATTATTTTGATAAATGTTTGATCATATTATATATTCTATAATCCATTTAATAATAGCCCATTCAAAATTTATGAGAAAAAAAATCGAAGTAATGAATTATAGTGACACGGAAAGCTATGATATGACCCTAATATATTAACTTGGGATGGATGGGATAGAATAGAAATTAGGCATTAAATAAATGAAAATTTCTAAATAACGGGCAAGTTAATTATAGAAAATATTGGAACATTATTTTGTTAAAGCAGGACTCCTACTCAAGAAGGAGTAACAGAATTTGCTACTAGACCAATTTCCCTCATATCATATCTCCCCACTTATGCATTCATAACTAGGCAACAAACTTTGCAAGTAAATTCTTTTAAATGGTCACATTGAAAAGTTCCTTTGCTGTTGCATATTCGCCATATCTAAATACATTTTCTCGGGTTTATGATTGTGATCTCCCTTTACGAAAACGTCAGTGCCAACTATCCAACACCTTCCACGGCATGCTCGATGATGATTCACACATTTCCAAGTAGTCCTAAATCGCCTTGACTGACCATCTTTTATGTATCTATACCCTTGGTAGATTAGGTTGTCGTGTTTTTTCTTACTTTTCACAAACAGGAATGACGGAACTGGCAATTACAATAATGCAAAAAAATAAATGTTTTAACTATCTACAGAAACATATGAATTCTATATACTGTTAAGTTAGTTTTTCCCCCCAAACGAAAATTACTTTCTATCCAAAAAGTAAAAGAAAACTACATTGTTTTGAAAACAGTCAAGAGGACATTAAATTGCAAGCAAAGAAGTAAAACGCCAGCAATTCCCCATGTAAACAAGCAATAATTATAGGGATTGCTTTGTTTTTACTCAGCAATATCCTCACTCACAAAAATATATGTTTTTTACCCTAAAATATACTGTCCTGTAACCACCAAGTTGGCAACAAAAAGGACATTTAAATCCAAATCTTAATTCACTTGGGCCCATTTTTAAACAAATTGCTAAGATCCAATGGTACTTGTGTTCATGAAATGGTATCAGTGGTCTGGACATTTGGACTAGCACATTGGGACAACAACACTGACGTTATTTTTTAAACAAACTTAAGTCTATTAGAGTTAAGTGATTTATTCTTAAATATTTTTATTAAAAACAAGTCAAATATTTCAAAGAAATCCACACGATAGTGCATAAAACAGTTCATAATTACTATTATACGACATTTACAGTGACACGTCAAATCTTTATAATCTAACTAAAACCATGAGAAATAGCTTCCACAATGAATCTATCGTTCTGTCATTTTAAAATTTGTCTGCATACATGATAAGGAATTCTGTAAGTGAATTTCACAGAAAATAAGCATCTGGCATTGTAATGTTTTATAAGTTTCATGAAGATAACATAAATAAAGACTCACCACATTGGGTTGATTTAGATTCTCAAAGTGAATCTTAAGCCAAGCCATTGTGAAGCTATAATATATTTACTCTTGAATAGTGCAAAAATGTCGTTACTTTAAAAAAAAATTATGCTCTCAAATAAATTACTAAGTTTTCTCAGCTAAAACCCCAGACTACTTCCACTGCATAAAAGCCTATGAAAAAGTGAACATTTTTCATCCAAATTCCCTATTTACAAAATTGAAAATGACAAGTGACTAAGTAGAGTCGAACCAATGTCCTTTTTTCAATGACCCGGGCTGTTGCGCCAATTGTCCACAATAGTCAAACTGTAGATCAGCAGTATTCAGGATGGTCACTTCTTCTAAAAGTTGCATATTTGGCTTATGATTATGACCAGCCTTCATGAATTTCAAAGTATAATTGTCAATTTGATGACACCTGGCATGGCATTTTCTCTTGTGTTCCACACATTTCCAAAGGATTTTAGTTTTGTAACATCCATCAATGTGGCACATGTATTTAGCAACACCATCTTTAATGTACCTATATCCTTGGTGGATAAGATTGTCATGTCCTTTATAACTTTTTATAAACTGCAGGGGCTGTAGAAGTCTGTCTATAGCGCAGTAAGTAGAAAAGAGCAACAATTAACAGCACTGCCTCTCTAATTCTACACAACAGTTGGGGCACATTTAGAAACAGATTCAAACGAAAATCAAAATTAAATATTGAATTGCAGTTATTTTAGGAATTTTCTACATGGTTTCTCCTCGCCCACAAACTTGGCACAAATAAACACAAGCACTTCCAGAAATTGTGTATCATCACGACAATTTTAATTCTTATTTGTTCTTCCAGCTGAGCATATACAAAATGTAAAACTTTGTATACCTTACAAAAATCATTTCCACAGATGGAAAATTTTATCACCCAAATACGGAATACTCTGGTCATGCAAAGTTTTGCAAGCAGTTTTGTGCAATGTGTTTCGCTTGTTTCCACATCTGCAACAACAAGCTATAGGCAATGCTAATTCAGAGGAAGCAAATGCTGTAAAGACAGATTTTGAAACTGTTGATAATCAACAGTTGCATGGACAAAGTGACAGAAACTGCAATAAATTGCAAGACAGTCTGGATAACGTTCACAATTGATAATTACTTTGTACATCTAATCATCAGTGCAACGAGAAAACAACTAAATAGAGACCTAATAATGAAACTTGATCTATTGGCCATGACATTCTCAGAATTCAACAATAAAACCAGGCTTTCCAGAGTCCAAAAAGTTCTCCGAAGTGCTAGCAAGAATGGAAATTATCTTGTTATAATTTACCCAACACTACAGTGAACTATGAAATTATTTAAAATATAGACCTATCAGTTAAATTTGCTTACTCAGCTGACTCATACAGGGTTCCCACCAAAAATGGAATATCATTTTCCCTCATGAGGTTTCCAGGTTTTCCCGATAACGAAATGCAATTTTCCAAAGTACTTATAGACCTACTCATCATATTTAGGGATTATAAAAAAGCTTTTGGAAGAGGCTGGCCATCATGGAAATTGCAAGAAATTCACTGAGTTTTCCAGACTTGGAATTTTTGCCTAAATTTCCTGTGTTTTCCCTGAGTTTAATAACAATTTTTAATTTCTTGTGTTTTCCCTGAGTTTTAATATCAACTTTAAATTCCGTGTTTTCCCTGAGTTTTAATATCAACTTTAAATTTCCAGATTTTCCTGGTTTATGGGAACCCTGCCATATATCATCAACTAGAAAACTGTGAGAAGTAAATTCAAAACATTTTGACATTTCATTTCAATACTCGTGTATCTTTTTTTGTTTAAGTTGTAAAATTAAGAGAAAGAGTTAAGTAAATAATGAATGTTATGCCTGATTTATTTTGCATGCAAACACATGTAAATTGCAGACTATTCTGCTCCCGGTATTAAAAAAGAATCTGTATTTACCGTGTAACTGTAAATTTATATTACAGAAATGTATTGCTTTTGTGAATTTACCACACATGTTTAGTAAATTGTCTGTATTCGGTATTTTTTCCTAAATTCCTCATATTATAAATTCCTCAGATTTACTGCTAATTAAAGACTGTTATAATAGTTAACTTGATAAACAACTAGTTTTAATTCCAGCATTTGTTAGGAAAGTAATTTTTCAAAATATATTAATAATAATCACGAAAGATGTTTTCTTTTTAAAGTAACCAAAAAAACGCAGTAAAATCCTCCAAAAGAATAGCCCATTATGGTATATACAGGGTGGCCACAAAGTCTCGTTACCTATACAGTGGCTACCCTGTATATTAAAACGTATTGCAATTCAATAGCTTAATTCAGAAGTGGTGAATATGCCATGTTATCAAATAGCATATTCACAACTTCTGAATTAAGCCATCGAATTGGGATACAACAGCAAATCAGGCTTTCAGAATTCCAATTGGCCATCTAGGGGCATTAAAAGTCGTCTGGTAGGCTCACCAGACGACTTGCAATTTGGCCAGCAGGGTGCTGCAGTCTATTGATAGCTAATGTATTGTAAATAATAACCGTTAGACTTAATAAATTAGGTGGTAATTGTATATTCCTTTTTTTTGAATAATTAAATGATAGTTCGTAAAATTACAATTAAATTGAAGCTCAATATTATATTTTACAGAATGTGTATATGCTAACTAAAGTTACAGAACATTGTTCTATATAGCAAAAGCTAAGAAAACAATGTTTTGTGCTTAAAACAAATTATTTACAGTGTATAATTTATATGTATAATTTCATATATATACATAAATGTTTGGTTTATTCTACACGCAAAAACATGGGAGGTTCTGCCACAGTATAAAATAGCTAATCAATAAAACAACTATCAATATTCTTTTCAAACAGGCTAATAATTTACATGCAAGGACATGTATCATGACCTCGTGACCACTCCAGAACACAACAAAACTATGCTAACAAAATGCAAGTTCACATTAACTAGGAAACTGAGGCATGTGAATGTGCTCTCCTTTACTCAAGATTACTTCATCTTCAAGAGTATGGCATCTTGCACGGCAATTCAAGCGTTGGTACTCAATACATTTCCAAATTCTCTTTTCGTTCCACTTAGCCTTGGCATTTGCCATCATGTATTTAAATCCTTGGACAACAAGATGATCATAACCACGCCTACTTTTTACAAACTGTAATGACATTTCTAAAAGTTTTAAAATAAAAACATAAGTTTTAAGTATTTTGAGTTTTAAAAAGCACCATGCATAGGCCTTTCTATTTTGGATTATATCTTCAATGTAAGCATGAGCATATTCAAATTTCTTAAAATTTCTTTGAAATTCTTAATCTCCACCATTTAAATTGAATATATTTAAGAAAAGAAACTCCTCAATCATCAAGTGCCTTATTCAAAAAATATTTCAACAGATTCAATGAAATCAAGAAACTCAAAACTGGAAAAAGGACATTTTATTATTACATTTACGAATTAATATCAGTAGGCCTATGAACAAATATATCTCAACCTGTCATTTTTCTCTCACCAGCATCCACTTTGATATCATAAACAGGCAACTTGTCATTTTTCAAGAGAAACCTCGAAGTAGTTTACGACACCGAAATATATAATAATAAAAGGAATACAGAATTCAGGAACTACATTTCAGTTTCCAAGTCCAAGAAGAAAAAAAATCACGAGCCAATTTTTATGTTACAAACTGAATTATAATAATTTGCATATATATTCTTCATAAATATTAAAGAACAACACTAGTCTTTTATCAAGTATAGAAACAATATGGAATTTTGACACTTATAGACTTGTCCATGTACGGGCATAATTCCAGGCATCAAAAACTTGACAGTTAGAGGGAATTTACCATACTAATGTCAACCATTCCTGATGAAATTTGTCCAATAATGCGAGACTAGTCTAACGTTTAAACTAATACAAATTTGGTTAAAACATTTTGTACTTTTAACTCGTCATTTGGGATAGGGGTAAATGTTTAAACTTTCTAAATTAAAGATTACAATTTTTACATCTTGTCCATACTTAACCACCGATCCTAGTGTTTACAGGGGGGGTTGTGATTGTGGTTTCCACTGCGGAAAACCACTTTATTGTCGCTGGTGTGGCATATTCCAAGACAACGTTGTCGTTTAAATTCCACGCACCGCCAATGTGTTTTGCGGCGAAACGTTTGATTATGATGGTAACGATATCCTCTATCTATTAAATGGTCCCACCCTCTTCTGCTCTTGACATACACTAGCGCTGCAGCTAAAGTTTGAAAATAAAATGTAACACAATGCAAATCACACTACCTAATAATAATATGTCTTGTTTACCAAAAGAGTGAACACGGCTATTTTCACCATTTGTTGGATAGGGTTTACAATTCATTATTAGAGCAAATTATGTAAAGATTCAACGTTGGTTGGCCTGACCCACCATGCCTGACCACAAGTGAAACTTTTAATGATTCCCACAACAACGTTCTCATGAAATTTTGTTCCAAAATGGGACTCAATGCACGTGAATATTCCAGCAAAACAAATGTAATTGGCACATGCACACCATATCTTGGAAACAAATATAAGTGAGAAGAGTCTCGAGAATCAAGGCCTATATGTTCAGGGTACCTTTTGTAATGAATTGAAATGAATTGATTTGAGCAAAATAGTAGGCTAACATTTAATAAAAAATATCTTGATTTTCTCACATTAAGGCTACTAAATAGGCCAGAAAAACTATGGAGAAATGAGTAGAGGGCCTACAAACCCAGCATAAAAAAGTTCCCCAGTAAACAGTAAGTTTTTCTATTTTCTGATGTCAATGGTAATTTCTCCTCATGAAAGCTTCGAGCTAAAATGGGGCTCCATTGCACGTGCCAATTACATTTGGTTTGCTGGAATATGCACATGCATAGAGATCTATTTATAAACAAATTTTTTGAGTAGAATATTATAATGTACTTCTGCAGCATATCCAACATTTTTTGACTTGTCTTTTAAAAATTAGAAAAATTGCAGTTTCAGCAGAAACATTATTTGCAGGTAATTAAGATACAATTCTTGATGCATACTGACTGATCAATAGGCCTATATGAACAAAAAAAGTATAAATCCGATTTGATTGAGGAATCGATACCCATTCATGCATTATAATAAATGGCACAAAAAACCCATTTACAGTTTATAAACTAAATTTAATTGGCTTCATCCTCTCCATAATTCATATGCAGCTGTATAAACAGACTAGAGTTGAATGCTATACATCGCATAATCATGTTTTTAACTTAATCGTGACGTTTCAAGGCTCTGATAATACTAGCCTAATAATTAATAAATATTGTAAATTATACAAGGTGTTCCCTTCGTATGTACCTAATTTCAATTGCTTGATAAAAGTTAACGGCTTAATAAATTTATAATGAAACAAAAGGCAAAATTAAAATTATCGTTCATATACAAAGAAGATTTAGGCAAGTATTTAAAAGAGATGCACCAGCATCTAAAAGCATAAAGAGATGGCAAGTCGTATTTTAAGCTACTGAAAGTATGGTGGTGGCCGTATAGTTTGTCTATGTTTTGATGTTGCCACTCTGTAAATGGTGGAGTGCATACACAGAAATTGTGATTTTCATAAAGAAATTTGGTGAGGGTTTTAATTCCTTTGTGATAAAAACCTAGCTTTTCATTATATCTTCAGCCAATCAGCCATTAATTTGTCAACAACCAATTGAAATAAATGAGTACATACGAGTGGAAGTTGGGGAACACCCAGTAAATGTATAATTGTTGTGGATGTAAAATACTAGTTACATTTACCATCAACTATAGTCATTTATTATGACAAAGTTACGGTAAATTTACAACTTATCCATACTTAACAGATGGTAACTAGTAGGTACCGGAATGCCATCATGGGCAGATCCACCCATGTGGCCAAGGGGATCAAATTCCCCATCCCAAATCGATGAGATTTACATATCTGGGGTGAGACGTAGGCCTACACTATACCCCCCTGGGTGTGGACTAGCTTCGCTTACCAATAGATGGCCCCCCATAAATCGGTCAGCTCGAGCCGCCTTTGATTGCCATGGAAGATGGCTGTGGTTTTCACTTCGGAAAACCACTTGATTTTCGCTGGTGTGGCAAATTCCAAGACAACGAAGACGTCTAAACTCCACGCATCGCCAATGTATTTTGTTGCGAAACGTTTTATGTTTTTGGTAGCGGAATCCTTTATCCACTAAATGGTCCCACCCTCTTCTGCTTTTCACAAATACTAGTCGTTCAGGCTCAGCTATAGCTTGAAAATAGAAACGTGACAAAAATAACTAAATGCAAATCACATTATAGATCCTGTGTATTCTTGCTATGCGAAAATAACTTTAAGGTTAAAGCCAATGTTCAACAAAACATGGTTTCTACGAGAATGTTCAAGCTAAAACAAAATGATTTTGATAATAAATTTTATTTACCAAGAATGCCTATAGAATGACTAATTGAATAACAGTCTAGAAATTTAGACTTTAAATACACTTTGGAAAATCACTATAGATTTCCAAATACAGAACTAAGAATTTGACTTTGACTACTACTGCCAAGGAATAACTTTTTAAGACTTTATGACCTGGTAGACACTATGCAAAAGAGTGAACTGGAAAATATAACTAATCAGCTGCATGCATGCTCATCTTCTTATAGATTAGGCATTCCAGGATAATTATTGCATAGTTGAAACTTCTTTCTGACTGAATCTTTTGTATTCTTGTTCAGCTTAACATTAATTAAAGGTTCATGTTCAGGAACACCAAGAGTACTTGCTATGGTAAGTTTCTGAGGAAAGTCACCTTGTTACAATTTATTTTTTAAAATGACAAAAAGAAAATGATGAAAGGTATGGATATTGTCATGTAAATTGGGCTTGCTACTCGGCAAAGACATGTATTCCATGGCAAAAAACCATATTGTCACTGTTGCACAATGACAATGATAATTAGTATTTTCCCACTATTGTTAATTAAGGAATTTATGTGTTATCA
>JAQIXP010003364.1:0-13167 GCA_034700285.1 Proteroiulus fuscus
AAATATTATGAAAAATGTATATATTCAAATATTATGAAAAAATGTGAATATTCAAATATTATGAAAAATGAAATATTAGGAAAAATGTAAATATTCAAATATTATGAAAAATGTGAATATTCAAATATTAAGAAAAATGTAAATATCAAATATTATGAAAAATGTGAATATGAAAATAATAGGGAAAATGTAAATATTCAAATATTATGAAAAATACGATCGAAGAAGACAAAGAGGTTTTGTAAAAAATATGAAAACTGTTCAGAATTTGATAGAATTATCTAATAATGCAAAATAAAAGTATCCCATGTGAAAAATAGTTTTTGGTACCTATTTCTGCAGAAGATTATATCAGAATTAATATGGAAAGAATTTCTGCAGAAAATTATATTTGTATTCTGCAAAAACTTAAGATGTTTTGAAGTTTCTGGAGTAACATGATCAGCTTCTGCAGAAATGGTGATCAAGTTTAGTTTTCTGCAAAACATTAGAGACTGTGAATTTCTTATAAAATGATAAATTGCTTGAAAATTTGCATTTTTGGTAGCTCATGCAGACATTCAAAATTATAATATTTTAAAAATAAAAATGTCCTGCCACAAAGTAAAATTCACATCAAGCCTACAACACGAAAACGAAACTCACTTTTTGTGTGAAAATTTTATTTATTTTCAATTTTTTTTAACTCATCACTTTTATTTTGTTTGCGGTCTCCTTATAATCCACTGTAAAAATTTAAATTTTCTTACATTTTATTTATATTTACGAAATTTCCCACACTTTCTATTAAATAATGCCAATTGTTCTGCAGAAATAGGCATTAAATATTAAATTTTAAATATATTTGCCCAAATTTGAAATTAATGATTGAAGTTATAGGGGTCATCCATAAATCACTTGAGATATTGTTGACTTGAGAGGGAGGGAAGAGGATAATTATTAATTTTTTCATCAAATTTCAAAAGAGGTTAGGAGGGATTAAACGTGACCCCACATGAGGATCCCACATCAAACTTCCATAATTTCATTTTTATATTTCTAGATGAGTAAAAAACAATTTTATATTGAAAATGTGATCTATCTTCATTTTTTTTAAATTTCTCCATACCTTATTATTATTATTATTATTAATGGTAACTTATTATTGCAATAATATCTTAAAAATTAAAAAAATGTATACTGAAAGTGTAGGAAGTAAACCCAATTTTACCATCATATTTCACAATTTTCAAAATTTTTAATATTTTGTTTTGCATCCAAGTGAGCACTAACTTTTTCTTACCCTGAGTATTGTTTTCTGGATTACTTTTATAAATTTCTAACTTTTAAAAAAAAAATGAAATAGCAAATTACATTGTTTTTAACCTGTTTTTAAGTTAAAAAAAACTGACCAGTTTTTGGCTATAAAATTGCTTTCATTGGCAAATTCATTGACGTGTTGAGAAACAGCCTGAATGTCACCAAAAGGTAATAAAATTTGTAATAATTTTTTTTTAACTTAAACATTTTCATAAAATGCATTTGGTGACATTCACTTTCACCAGCATTATAACGTGATATCAAATGTAATTTTTGCACTTGGCAGAGAGTGTCTTAATCTCACCTGGTACTGAATTAATCATTATTTTTCCACCTCGAAAATCTGACTCATTTTGAATGTTTTTGAAGCATGTCAGTGCAATCTCTTTCTGATTTTCTTATCGATGCGCTTGGTTTTGCTACTTAACCGCCTTGTAAATTCAATCGCAGTAATCATGACATAATTCGAGAAGATTATCAATTTTCAGGACTAATTTTAGTTTATTTTTTGTTTCACGAAATAAACAGAAAATTTGGTATCTCTATTATGCCATGCACCAAAGTTAATTGCAAAGAAAATTTAGCAATAATTTACTGTGATTTTTGCAAGAAAAAAAATACTGATTTTAGTGATAGCTGCTTGTAGTGCGACACCTTTACATAATTGGTAAATTACTCAGAAATTAGAGAAAATAGGAATAAATCAATTAAGGGTCAAGAAACTTTTATTTAAATCTGCTTAAGAAAAACCATGAACACTAACTTCAGGGGTCGCTCATAAATTACATTTGCACTTAAGGGTTGAGGGGGGCTAAAGTAATTAATTCCTTCAACAACTGAAAATTAAAGGGAAAATCCCACTTTGAAAGAAGGTGATTGTTGGAGGAAGAGCATGTAAAATTAGGATAGACATGGAAATTGCAATTGGATTTGAGCCCACTACATGAGTCCTCTATTGGATAAAAGGCATCAGTTCTCATGAAACATGTAGACATGCATGTCCTAGAGGGCACCACCAACTGTCCGTGTCTACTAAAGTCTATGGAAAAATGGCACCTAACTTCTATTTGGTAAAAGTCATAATTTCTTCAATGTGGAAACTGCTTCAATTATTATAGTCACAGCCATTCATATCTAGTAATTGTGAACAACTTAAATATCACTTGTTACAAAATGGGACTTTCCCTTAAATGAAGAGTAGGCCTAGTTTTTAAATTTTGGAAAAATTGTCATGAAAACGTAATTCATGGATAACCCATTAGCAACATTCATTCTTTAAACATTTAAACACTTTTAATTTTATGTGAATTTCTACTACAATATATAGTAGGCCTACATTCCAAAGTGGCAGCCATTTTTACTTCGGTTATTTATTAAAAAGATTTGTATGGGTTATAGCTGTCAGGTCACCGGGTTCACTTTGTGTTGGTCGAGCTTGATGAAAGATAGGTCAGTAAAATTTATGTGTCTCTGCATTCTGGTATTACCAACAATCCACTGACATTGCTGAAGAATGTCTGGAAATAGTTTACACTTTGTCGTAATGGCTGACATAAGAGGCAGTGTGTCCAACGTCCCAATCTTCCTGTTTCCCTATTGGTTTTATAACTCACTTATTGCTTATTCAGAATAAATTTTTATTTACTTTTGAAGGTCGTTAAAGGCACCCCAGCCTGCATTCCAACTAGGACGTCCTGTGAAAGGATTGACTCCTCTTCCCCCCCTCTTTCAACAATTTTAAAACCCCTTGTAAGAATGAAAAACAAGAGTTAAAACATGGATAAACTGAATCTAGGGGTAAATGGCCCATGCATTTAAATATAGAAAATAAGAGTGTAGGGGCATTGATCCGCTATGATTGTTAGTTAGTTGGGAAATCCACAGCCGGAACTGCAATGTCAACAAAATATATGCAGAAATTAGGGCCAGTGACATTTGAAATATTTTCAAAAGGTACCCCCACACCTATAAATTATCAATAGAAAAATCAAGGAAAGTGAGTATCAATAATAATGATATACAGAGTTCATCAGAGCTTCAGTCAAAAATTGAAATAGATCCGATCAATTTACCCCTTCAAAATGTTTGGTGAAAATTTTGAAAAAAAAAATCATGTCTGAAGATCTGATAAATCCTATTTCAGTGGCAGAATTAAGGGGGGGGGAGGGGCTTCTGTTCACCCCTTTAGTTAGATTCCTAACCCCTATAGTTACCTGTAGAAAAGATCCCTTAGGCAGCTCAACCTGCAATGTCCAACCCACCCTAGTTCAAAATGCCAGAACTGAACCCTGCTGCCAGATGACAAACCTAAATGTTTGAAACTGGCTATAAATAATGCATTATTTAGGCTGTATTTTCCATAATTTTGAGGATTTATTTTATTTATGAAAATTCTTATGTTATGGAATCACACCATTGCCCACGTTTATGATTTCATGCTAAAGCAACACGTAGAATACAAGATGACAGAAATGCAGAAATAACATATTTTTCAATAATTAAAATTCATTTACACATGACCTTTCTTTAATCTGTATGACCCCTTGTATGTTAGTCATTCAGAATTTCTCTTTGCTGTCTTTTAATCCATAACAAATGTTTCTTATTGGATGAAATAGTAATTCTAAAAGAATCCTCCCTATGACGTCAGCCATGGTACTCCATCTAAGACTTAATGTCTATAAACTAATATTTTGTTTTTATTATAAATAATAAAATAATTAGCAGCAGTTTTATGTAGGGTTATTTGTGTATTAAAAATCCTCCGAAAATCATTAAAAATTCATAATTTGACCAAGATAATGAAAAAGCCATACTTTTTTATCATAGGTCATAAAGTTTGCTTATTTTGACCCTACAAATTTTCTAAAAGTTGTACTCTTCATCTAGAAAAAAAGGCATATTTTTGGACTTGAACAATCTAGTAGACCCTATGTTCTAAACGGTCATGTAATCTCTACTTACACTGAAGTCCAGTTATGAACCAGTTGCATTACAGTTAGAGCAAATACATTGGGAAGTCCATTGCCTCTGTACAGGGTGGCTAGAAATTATTGTATTTTTAAAATAGAAATTGCATTGTTCTAGTGGCACACTGAGTAGTGGGGGTGGAAGACATGTAAGAAAGGGTGTATTAGGGGGTTCAAGGTAACTGTAAGGTCATATAAAGGTGGCCCAGGGGAACACTTACATTTTTATGCCCCACTTTGGTGCAAATTGAGATGAAGCTGGGTGGCAGCAGGGGGTACGCCTATTTAATACTTAGACTGACGTTTTATGGACATATTCATAAGTGAGCCCCTAGAGGGGGTTCAGATCCTGGATCAAGAACTCATTTCTTGGAATTAAAGGGTCACTCGGACCTTCAGGCTGTTTTTCGCATCACTTGCCCTTTCAACAATATGGCGCCCTAGAAATGATAGAAGGCTCCTTCTCAAGATATGATGGAAAACTCGTCCTAAATAAGATTAATTAACGTATTTTAATTAATGGTTAGAAAAATTACTCTCACACAGCAGCTCTCAAGAGAGGGAATTTCCCCTTTGATGTAGCAGAGAATGCTTGCACCCTGACCTGCTCTGATGTGTAGTTTAGAAAGTAGTTCATACGCTGATTCTGCTGTAATGCAATGGCATCATTGATGTCAGGTAACAAGTCCGTGATCCCAAAAATTGCTGAAATAGACTGTAGTGTAGCATTTATGGTAAATGTAATTTTGCTGAATTGTAGAGATTTAACAAGGAGAAACGTTTCAAATTTAAACCCAGACATAATCTAACTGAAACACCTTCTGGAACTCCATTGAACATTCTAGAATTCAATATCAGATACATACAAGAACACTAGCACGTGACACGATTGCACGTGCCATCAACCCAAGCACGTGCCTCCATGGCAACATACAATACAAACAAATATTATGAGGGAAATATTTGGTTTTTTAATTTATTAAAAAATGCTTACATTTCCCTGAATTGCATTAGTGTTATTCTGTGCAGCCATAGTTGAGGGGATTCCCATAAAGTTCAGTCTTCCTCGTGGTTTTTCCACAAAAAAAAATGTTATTTTGTAATATTATTACTGAATAGGCTATTCACTTCCTTACATTATTTGAATCCATTTTGATTTTTTAAGATAAAGATAAGTAATATGCAAGCGTATAATCAAAATCTTGGAAGAATGTAGTACTATTCAAAAATAATGATTGCATTGGAATATTTTTTAATATTAATATAACTAAATGTGGAAAACTGCATTGAGTAGCCTGTATTTAACAAAATGTTGGAAACCACAAGAAGCTGATATCATGTTATTTGGTAAAATTTTGTTACATATTTTAACAATCAAAAGTTTTTGAAACTGGAAACCATTGCTTTAAATTTTGATTTGCCTTGTTTATGTAAAAATACATGAAAGTTTTGCAAAATTTTACATTATTACTTTTTTTTGTTACTGAAACTTATTAGATCTCAGCAAAATTAACAAATTCATGTTATTCAATGCATTTTGGCCATTTTTACGTTATTATTTGTTATTCTCATTTATTAAAATCTTTATTACTTTTCAATAAAAGAAGATTACTAATTACTAAATAATACCCATAATTAAAAATCTGAAATATTGTAGTTTTTATTATCATTAACTCTTTTTAATTTTCACTTATTATGTTTTATTATTCTTTTTAAATGTAACATTATATTCTAAAATTATTTTCATTTAATTTTATTAGGAGTACTTTTTAAACATTATTGCATAACTATTACATAAAAATATTGACATTTTTAATTAATAAATAAAGCAAAATGTAGAAAAAAAATGTCTACAGTGGCTTACAGTTAGAAAACATACAACTAACTAAACTGTACTGAATTCTATCAAGGCTTAATATATTTCCCAAACCTTCTCACCATGAGCCACCGTAGAAACTGTGATTTTTCCAGGATTTTTATTCATTTAATAGGTTTGTCATTTTTCAAACATTTATTTATCGATTGTTTAAAAATATTGGGAAGTGTAACTAATAAGTAATGCAAATGTAAAAAAACCTCTACGGTGGCTCACAGGAAGAAAACCCACAACGAACCAAACTGCAATGAATTCTATCAACTCTGAATATATTTCTGAAGCCTTCTCATTATAGCAACTGTGGTTTTCTCCCACTGTTTTTATTCATTTAATAAGTTTATCATTTTTGAAACATTTATTTATCGATTGTTAAAAAATATTGGGAATTTTTAAATAATAAGTAGGTCTAATATATATGCAAATTGTAAAAAATGTCTACGGTGGCCCTCAGTTACAAAACCCACAACTAACCAAACTACAGAACTATGAGCCACCGTAGAAATGGTTCCCATATGATTTTTACTCATGGGTTTACACTTATTCTTGTCTTTTAATTTTCAAATTTCGCATCTAAAATCTTCTTCTTGTGATACCCTGTATTTCTGGCCCATCTTATTCGCCCCTTCCACAGCAGCCAAAGTGTGTTGAATCAGCTGTTGGCTTCCAATTGGTTCTTTCTTCTTTTCTTAATTCAACTGTGTGACGTCATTGAGGACGTTCTACTTAATACACCTGTCAGGTGAACCGGCGGCATTCTTTAAGCCAGAGTGGTTCAGTAACCCACGAGGGAAGCAAGCTCATTTTCTTCAGCATTATTTACATTGTGTTTTTTTAAGTGTTTTTGCCTCATATATTTTTCAATGTGGCCAGTGTCCACTGGTGGGCCACATCGGACCCCCTTGGGAGTGCTGATATTTGGAAATATCATGGAAAGTGTACGGACTTTGAACATTTGGCTTTTATTGGAGCTAGTCCTAATCGTAGTCATCAGCGTAAATTGTGGAGATTCAGGTAAGACAAACATTACATTTTTTCCCAAATGTAAATTTTTCCGCTTTAGTAGGCTTATCGGAACTGGCCTACTCTTTGGACGGGGTAAAAAATCAAATCAAAACAAGGTGTTTTATTTCTTGTTTGGGCGATCAGACCGAAATTCAGGTAAAAAACAACTCCTACCTGAACAAATGAGGCCTACATTTTTCCTATTCAAGTCTAGTTTTTCTATGATGGTTCCGTCTCGATGGGATTTCTTTGAAAAACAAGGTCAAAAAAGGGTTTGCTTGATAGCTTTGTGATTCCAATATTTCCAAATTTGATAAAGGAATTTTGATCAAAGCAATTAGATGAAAAAATAGGCATGTAATTTGATACGGTTTTAATGTGGATTTGCTTTGGAAAAATAGGTTTTGTAAACCTTTTTTTTTTCTCTCCTGCAATTATACATTTCTTGTGCTGATTATAACGGGTTAAATTTGAGAAGTCTCATTACAAGCATTGTTGAAAATTGGATACTAAAAATTTAAATATTTTTTGTTTAAAAAGAATTTCTAACATTCTTGGTTTACTCTGATTAAGATGCATTTTTATGAAATTTGTTTAACTATTCTTAAATTAACCCTTTACTTGCATCGTAATATTACTCATGAATTCCAGTAATAAAAATAGTTTACAAGATTTCTGAATTTAAATTTTGGAGAATTTTTAATTTAGAAATTTTAACTTTTGAAATATTTGTCTGCTGATTGGTTGATTTTGGAACTTATCAGTAATTGACTTTGACCCTGATATCCTTTGATCCCATGGTGACCTCTTTGTAAGATTGCATAATATCATATTAAAAAGGTGATTTTTTGATTATTTGAAATTTATGTGAGTATTTTTGTATCAAAATTTCAAATGCCATTGAATGGATAATTCGTTAGCTATAGATTTTATATATTATTTTGTGAAATTTTGCTTTTTAAGGTGAGATATATATTGTTGCAAAGTTCAAAGTTCAAATTTGTCTATTCGTTTATGTAACTGTATACTAGATTCAAGTATGACTTATTTTTATATAAAAAGCCTTTAAATTTTAATTTGGGAAAGAGATCCACACATTTTCAAAATATTTTAGGTAGAATTTTGCCATTCAGTTGACATTTGTTTTAAATACATTTTTTGCAAATATATTGTACAAAACTTATTATAGTGCAGTGCTATAATTATTTTTTTTGCTTTTTGAGAAATAGCTATTATTTTACAGATTTAACTGTAAATATACATAGGCTATGTTAAGGCTAAGCAGACTATAATTTATTTAAAACAGAAATTCGCCTTGTCTTAAGTCAGTTTCTCTCCTTTATTAAAATAATTTAAATGTTTGTAAAACATTTTAATGGACTTTTTTTGAGATCGTAAAAACATGATTGAATGAGGGCAGAAGTCTGAATGCAGCACCCCCCTAGGGGTGTGGGCCAGCCAGCCAAAAAAAAGCACAAGTACTTAAGATGTATATTACTGTACCTGAAAAATGAAGATATTAAAATCTACTTGGGTTCAAATAAAAAAATAAAATTGAAAACACAATGGAAAAACTGTTTTAATAATGGTGGTCAAAAAATGATGAGCTGGGGGCCAAAAAAATGACTTTTAAGAGCAAAGCAGGGGCTTTGAACGGTAAGGTAAGAGTAGGCTTACACGTTATGAGGGGTGGACCAGGAACAGGAAGTGAAATTTAGGGAAATTGGTTTGACAGATCATGGACTTGATCATAATTTTCGTTTTGGTAACAATTATGATAAATTATTGTGATAGCGGAATAATGTAATAATGGCTTAGCCATTTAGCCATGTGATGCCTTTTTACAGAATATAATTATGATATGTGTTATCCTGTTTATCTACTACGGAAGTTTTGAGAAACATCCCACAAAGTATCAAAATACGCTATATGAATAACGTCCTACAGAAATTAATCTCATTAAGGTGTAGAATTTCTGCAAACAGAATACATTAATGCTTTGAAGAATATCAAGTTTCATCACGATTTCTGCAGAAGCACATATCAGTCATGTTTCTAGAAACTTGTCTGCAAACTTATTTAGAAACTTATCTAGAAACTTGTGAAAAAAAGTTGTCTAGAAACTTACTTTTCTGCAGAAAATAAATTCCTCTTCAGTATAGTTTTTCACGCAACTCTGAAATGCGAATTTTTTGCAGAAATAGGTCATGAATAGGCCTACATTTGGACTTAAATATCTGTTTTGGAACCAGTTGAGCACGAGACTTGCACGTGCAAAATTAAGCAAGTGGCAATGGAATATGCGCGTGCAATCCTCGTGCTCAACTTGTTCCGAAGCAGTAAAATGAAACATCTAATAGTCTAACTATATAGTCTAATAGTCGATATTCTAAGTTGTGTAACTTCTGAGTTAGTCATAAAGTTCTGACTAATTAATTTAAAACTATGGCTCATAATGGACATTTTCGGTGGCGCTCCTTTTGAGTGAGCTTGAACTACTGAGCAGCGTTCAATTAGCTGCTTGAGAACCAATCGAGCACGGGATCTACACGTGCATGCTGTATAGAAACATGCTTGCTTTTGCACGTGCAAACCTCGAGCAGAACTGATTCTAAAATTTTATAAGTCAGAATAGGTACTACATGATTGTATTTCATGATGCTTTACATTATGATACGTCATGCAGTCTTTATCTTAACTGTCATAACCGTTACCAAAAATTAAATCGCTAAGCTATTAAATTATAATAACACTGATCAATGTTTTTGCTTGTGGCATAACGTTTCGTATACTCCCTTTCCGACTGTTTTTACCCGCTTTGGCATCTTTCCAATGTTGGATATACATCATGTACTAGGTTAGTTTGTTAGGATAGGATAGGATAGGATAACCAGGGGGCAAAGCCCTCTGGTAAGTATTTGATCTTCTATTATATCAAAAAGAAGATTCGGATATAAGATATTCTTAGTCAAAAAATTGTAAAGAATACATGTACCGTACTTCAAAATTTTACTGAGTTGGGGTTAAATGTTAATGGAAGGAAGTGGTCACTCGTATCTAAATCTGTTATGGCCCAAAAATAATTTTTTTTTATCTTTGACCACTTCTATTCTGGTGTCTTCTGTCTTTCAAGATGATGAATGACCACAGGCCTAGTATCCTAGTTAATTGACTACACCCTGAAGACCTCAAGAAAGCAAGTTTTTCTTTTAATTATGAATATTTTTGATGAAGTGAAGGCGTAGGCTTACTGACACCCACTAGAAGATCTAGTTTATCGGAAATGGGGAATAGGATAGTATTCAAAAACTTCTTCTCCTGTATTTCGCACCATTTTTGTAAAGTGGGCCAGTCAGACATGGCATATGTTGGGCGTGCAAGGAATCCAATTTATCATCTTAAAACTCATTTGGTTTAGAAAAACATTGGCTAAATATTGCAATAAAAACATTTTGGGGAAAACTTACATGCTCAAGTGCATCGCAAAATTTTAGAAAATTTTGAAAAATAAAAAAGCAAATAGAAACCGGTTTGGTAAACCATTAGGAATAATATTCGGAGCGGAAAAATGCGTGGATTTTAACATAAATTTGGCTCACGATATCCTGATAGGAATTTTTCACAGTACATTTTTTTGTAAATTTGTGAATATACTGATTAGGGCAGGGTTATTAAGGGGAAAGTCCCACTTTGTAACAAGGGATATTTCGGTTGTTCACACAATTGTAGCAGTAATTGCAGCAGTTTCCATGTTGAAGAAATCACGACATTTGCCAAATACACATTAGGCGCCATTTTTCCATAGATTTCAATGGGCACTGAAAGTTGGTGGCGCCCTCCATGACGTGCACGTCTACTTGTTTCATAAGTGCTAATGCCTTTTATCCAGTAGAGGGCGCTACACACTGTCAGTAAAATGGCGCCTATTTGGGCTTTGCGTTTTCAACTAAATCCATGTTAGGACATTTTATTTAATGATTGATGGGCTCAAATCGAATTAGAATTTCCATGCCTTTCCCAATTTTTCTTGCTCTTCCTCCTACAACCCTCTTCTTTCAAAGTGGGACTTTCCCTTTAACACTTTTACACAACTGAATCTGACTTAAATGATAATCCCTGATTTAATTTTGGATAAGAACTATTTCGATAAGAACAATATTGTGTGATAAAAATATCTTTGAATACATACATTCCTTCCCCTTAATTTTTGAAAATATTTTTTTCCAAACTTTTCGTAAATTTCTCTTATTAAAAGGAGCCACGGGCTATGAAGTTATTTAGGATGAATTATTTAACTTATTCAGAATATTTGATAAAAAATAGTAGGCCTATGTGCATAGGCCTGATAACAATTTTCTATAAGAATGGGTTTTATTTTCTTGACAGTTACTTTTTCAGTAAAATTAATTGTCTTGGGACTTCCATGCATACATGTAATACAGGTGTGCTCCTTTAAAATTGGGCCAAATTAATTTAAAAAAGCCCAGTAGATGCTTATTTATTTGGTGTATTAATCATTCATGTATATATAATGAGATAGGCTGTATTTACAAAAATAAGAGGGTTTTACCAGGCTTTAGGAATGCTTGACCATTTAATTGCATGTGATGAATTTGTCCTTGCCCAAATTATTATTACTTTCTAAGTACTTTCCTTGGCATACATAATTGGGAATTTACACGTTAAACTGCAGATTTATTTAATGGATTTACATGTAATAATTTAGTGACAATTCAGAAATCTGACAGAATTTAAAAAGTATTGTTTTTTCTTCGTGTAGTTTAGAAATAAGACTTAATAAGTCTTCTGTGTTACATGTAATAATTTAGTGACAAAATTCAAGAAATCTGACAGAATTTAAAAACTATTGGTTTTTTCTTCATGTTGTTTGAAAATAAGTCTTCTGTGTTCGCTTTACATTGGCCTACTTGTTTTTTTTCAAATACTAACTTTTATTGAGAAAAAAATGTATTGAAAAACATGCTTTAGAAGGAAATTTATTGCAAGTGTTCAATTTTAAGGGAATAAAAGTCTTAAACACAAGGCTTTTAATAGAGATTGTGGTCATGTATGCACAATATAGATAATTTTATAAAGTTTTAGGATTATTCTAAGCATATTTTTGCATGTTGATATAAGCTAAACATACAAGTCATCTGTTTGCCATGACAGCATGGCTGTGCAGGGTCATATGCAAGGGAAGGGGGGCTGATGGCTCTCTTAATTTCCTCGCTTTCAAAATTTCTAAATTTGTACAGGATTTTCCATTTTGGTCTATCCGCCAGAAAACCCAGATTTCCCCCTCCAACCTTTCCCAAAACTTAATCTTGCGGTACAGCTATGCTTAAGATGCTGACATGCCAGCAAGAAGAGAGCAAAGTAAAATTAATGTTATGTCAAAAAAGCATCCCACTACCCCAACCAAATTTCAGGACATCTGGGAAAATTTCTGGAAAAAACTTGTACCCAAGTAATCCCCAAACCAGCATCTCAATATGTTCCAGGGCTATACAGGGTGATTCAGAATAGCTAACAGCCCCAAAAATTTCACTATATGCATTCAAATAAAATATAGTTTCGGTACAGAGTAGGAAATCAAATGTGAAGAATCCAATGATGCAAAAATATTTGACCTGTATGACCAAAAAATGCTTCAAAAATGTGTAAAAATGTTCCATTTTTCGGTTGCTTTATTCTGCCTAAAAATTTGGGGAAAAAAATCGAAAAGTTCCATTCGGCACGTGCGCATGTGCCGAATGGCACGTGAATTTCGTAACTATGCATGCTTTAAATTCACGTGCCATTTGACACATGAGCACGTGCTGAATGAAACTTTTCGATTTTTTTCCCCCACATTTTTAAGCAGAATAATGCTACCAAACAAAAATTGCACATTATTTTACTCATTTATAAGCATTCAGGGCCGTAGCTGCCGGGGGGGCAGGGGGGGGCGGCTGCCCTCCCAGACTCGATCAGAGGGGGCAGCAAAATGCCAGTTTCCCTACCGCACACTCGAAATTT
>JAQIXP010003365.1:0-13166 GCA_034700285.1 Proteroiulus fuscus
CTTCCGTTTTAGTGACGTCATACTGTATTGCCGAAGGTTGAAAGCAAATTTCTCTTAAGATTTTTGATTTGCCGAAGTCGCCTATGTGCACAGGCAATGCATTCGAGTTCCTACTTCCTCACCCAGGGTGAGCTTTTGGATCTTTCTGAGGGTGAACTTGACTTTCGTCTGTTCTAGTAAATCATGGGTCTCACTGGGTGAATTCAACTTTCATAAATGATGAAATTGGCCCTGACATTAATTTGTCATATGAACCGTAACATGCTATTTAGTCTGCTTTTCCATTAATTTTGTTATTGATAATTATGAATACAAATTGATTATTACAATAATGATTTTCCTAAATGTTGCAGATAATATACAAACTTTGTATACAAAAATATCTGAGCACATTTTCCATGCATGCGGTGAAATCATCAAAGGAAAACCTCTTCCTTTTTAGGACAGAACATCAAAAATTTTAATTAACAAGTTCGCCATCTGTTTCCACAGTTCAAGACAGTTCATGAAGGCATAAACTGTTTTAATTATGGAAGAACCATATTGATTTGACGTGTGATTGAAAAATTTTGGAGTAGATTTTTAAATTTTTCATTAAATCCCCTAATGGGTTTATACAAACTTGCAGAATATTGATTTGATAAGGGTTTCAACAGTTTCGCTCATTGATTTCCAACAAATTATAAACAAAATATTTATTAAAATTAATTTTAGCAGACAATATCTTTTCACATGCCTAAGGGCAGTCAAATATTTCTACATTACAATTTACATGCACAGAACTTCCTACAGGCCTACATACAATGAGGACTAAAAGTTAATGAACCCAGCAACAGATTGAGTGCTCAATGCACAGACTTTCCCTGTTGGGGAGATTTGCACATTTTTTTGGGAAAGTTAACATATAGCTAAGCGCGTTTAATCAAGTTAGCTAACTTTTTTAATAATCAAATTAGTAGGATAATCGAGTTAGCTGTATGGATTAATCAACTTTCACAATTAATCAATTTAACTAGTCACCTCTATAACAACCAGCCTTATACGTTTAAACTTTAATCAAGTTAACTACCTTGATCAATTTAAGGAAGATTATGTATATCAAATTTTGATCCATGCAGATATATATAACAGTCAGTATATATTGTTCACTAATAAGGAATAAACTTATCCAGTTCCTCTAATGGATGTTTTAATTAAAAACATATACAACCAATAATAAGAAATGGTTTCTAAAGTCTACAGCCAATGTATACATGTTGTATTAAAATACTTATAAGCCTAATGGATTTTAATTCATCTTCTAATATGAAAATCCATTTGTGATCAACATTCCTGCAGCCATTAATTGTGTACTAGAATGTAAACTGATGGATCTTAATTATACTTCAGAAATGAAATTAAATTAATGTATCGTTTTCAATAACAATTCCTACAATGTCCCTGTAAGAGAATTATCAAATACTGATACCTCCAGGCTAATATATTTATAGATTCTATAAGTAAAATATATTTGTATATGGCTCATATTGGAAAACTAAAATATAGCTTCTTGCTAATATAGGGCTGGTTAGGTTTAAGTCAGCACAAATGGCACCATTTTAATTTTCATTTAAAAATTTTATGATAATATTGGATGCCCATTAACATACTTGTGTATGTGGGGAAATAATATACACAAAAAAAACCGATTACTTTTACAGATAAAAAAATTATAGTAGTTTTCGCAAACCTTAATTTTTACATGCATGTATTTTAATTATTTGAAACTGTCATTATGGCCCTCTGGTGAGAAAGAAACCTATAATAGCTGCCTTGAAGCCACCCTTTAATAACAGAATCCAATGGCGGATTGAGATCATTGGACTACCCATGCAGTTATACCAGGAAATTTTTGAATGGGGATGGGACCCTCCCTTCTTCTGAATAAAAACAAAAGTGGCCCACAAATCTTCAATCTGTTCCTGACAGAATTTCACCTACAGATATTACAGTATACTAAATAACCCATACTCGAGTTAAAATTCCAAAGGAGTGGTATCCCTTTAAAACAATTTTGAACTTTTATTCCCATAATAAAGTCCAGCCACAATGTGCCAGCCAAACAGCACATGTGCATCTTACCAATGTCCAGTAATTTAGTTTTATCTCTCGACCACTTTCAAATACACTTTATATCACCACAAGTAATAATTTAGAAACACACATGTACCTATACAGACACATACGTTGAGAAAAAAACAAAATAAAAAGCACGAAAAGCCATACATAACTCAGCTGAAGTTAGAAAACTCATCAGTTGTAGTGTGGATCTACGGAATCCCTTGGGATACCTTACAATTGAAGAAGTGGACAGAATGGAATCCCACAAGAAAACACAAAACATATATAAGATGAATAAATAAGGATATAGGCCTACGTTTTCATTTCATTCTATAATCATTCATAAATCACAGTGTCAGTAATTTAAAAGAAAATACCGTATTGCAAGGTGCACATAATCATTGGGGGGCCCCATACAGTTTACAGGGTGTGACACAAATAATAAATTGAAATTGCCTTTAAAATCTGTATTAAAGTGCTTATATAGAAGAATTAATAGTAATAAAAAGTAAGGAAAATGTGCACTTTTAAATCAAATTGTAAGAAGGACTAGTTTGATGGCTTAATTCAGAAGTAGCATCCACTTTGGATGTTCATGGCATGGTATATAACAATGGATATTAGCTGCTTCTGAATTAAAGGTACAGTCTCACTTTGAAACAAGTTATTTTTAAACAGTACACAATTACTAGATATAAATTTCTGTGCCAATAATAACTGTAGCAAAGTTTTCATTTTGAAGAAATCACGACGTTTCCAAAATGCAGAGTAGGCGCCATCTTCCTTAGCCTTCAGCCGCTTTCGGCAAGCTTTTGATGGAGGAGGCGCCCCCTAGCACATGTATGTCTATGGCCTCACGAGAGCTCGCACCATCATTCCAATAGAAGGCGCCACTATGCTTTAATAAACATGGCGTCAATTAAGGCTTCGCATTGCCAACCAAATCCAGGTATTCAGATCATTTTATTTGTTGATAGATATTGTCAAATGCAATCGCAATTCCCATTTTAATTATAATTGTTCACGCTCTTTTTATTAAAACCAACTTATTTCAAAGTGAGACTGTCCCTTTAAGCCATTGCTTTGTTCCAAGGTGTATAAGAAAATCAAGATTTTAAAAAGCCAAATTTCTGTAAAGCTAAAATTTTCATTCTCTGATTTAAATTGGCAGATTAAAATCATTACACCCTGATTTGTTCCACGGCATCAATATAGGTTAAAATAACAAATTCAAACAGACAATAAAAAAGGCAGCTATAAATGCATGGTTATATCATTTTCTTTCGTTTCACAATTTCAAACCTCCCCAAAGTGTATATTATGCATTCCGTATTGAAAAATGATGCATTTCTTATCAGTATCTTTGTGCATCGCAGGCAGGTGTATGCAAACGATAGGATATATTTGCAAATTTGTATTTTAGCCCTGCACTATATTACTGCCTATATTCGTGAAATTGATGCTTTTGGAATACTCAACAAAATTTGAATATGATTTGCATTTATTGCTATTTTTGTTTCAAATTACACAATAAGCATGCATGTCATTCTTGCATTATTGAATACAGCCATATATGCCAGTATATACATGTATATGGGAAAATTTCATAAAGTTTTTATGTAAAGTCTCATGGTGATGTTCAGCATATCAGTGTTTGTGCCCACTTGCATGATGAATATCTCGCCCTCTATGAATTTTTGGACAACAGAACTTTAAAAAATGGTTAAAATACACATCCTATACTTGATTTAGGAGTCATCCATAAAAAAACAAGTGAGATCAATCACGAGATTTATGGATGTTCCCTACTTTTTCAGTTCATTTGGAAAATTATCCTCATGCACAGATGCATGGCACAACTTGCAAACGTTATATTTGTTGGCATCGAAACATTTGATGTCAGTAAGAGGCAGTGACATTTCTGACACTTTATTAGCATTATTTTGTCGTAAAAGTGACTTTTTTCTCACACTATTTACTTGCGCAAGAGTCAAGGTTTAAATAAAAGGTATAGACTCAATATTTTTACAGGTTTCCTTATAAAATATGCAAAAAATTGTCTTGTGAAATCTGGAAAATATTATTAATAATGCATACAGGGCCAGTTTTGCTGTAAACAGTTTTGTCTTGAGCTATTATTTATAACCTTATAAAATTGTATAATATAAATTTTATAAGATAAAATCGACCACATTGTTCCTGAATTCACACTGAACAAGAAAGCCATTATTTGAAATGCCAACATAATTTATTTCATGAAGCTTCAACTGCTCAATAAGTGTAAACACTATAGTGCATGGGGCAAAAACCCAGAATCCGCCATGGGTCATTTTGATTTTTTTTATAACAGCATTTCTAATTTAGTATAATCCAGAAGGTTTGCAGACAAATTGCTAAATTTTTTAAATGTCATAATATAAGTAAACTTATTAAAAATGCATTGAATAACATTAGGGTAGGGAAAATTTGCTCTATACATTAATGTTAGCCAATGCATTTTATCAAATTTATTTCTACAATAACACAAAGACTGATAAACTAAAGTTTTAAACCATAAATAAAACAAAATGGCTTCCAAAAGAAAGCAAATTCACATAGACTAAAGGAACCATTTAAAAAAAATGCCAACAGAAACTGTTTCACGGTTAGGCCTATATACGTAGCACCACCACACAACAAAAAGTGAATCAATTTATTAAAATCTTGATCACATTTTACATACTATACTAAAGGGACCAGTTTTAAAAATGCCAAGAAATCATTCTGTATGGATAAACACAATTAATTTATTATTTTGTTTATGGTATAAATCTGCAAAACTTTTATTCTAAATCATTTTCAGCTATAGTTTTGGTTAATTTCATAAATGTTGTAATTTTTAAAACAAGTAAAATCACGAATTAAGCAATACCACTGACGCCCTCTTGTGACTGAGTGCGGAAATAAAGAGAAAAGGCTAAAATTAATTCTCTGCTTAAACTCTATATACGGTTAAACTTAAAAGCAGGACCTAAATTTGAAAACTTGGCTTCACTTTTAAAGATAACTGCTATATACAATAAATCCTTATAAACAAGAATTTAAAACCATTTGAAACTTCAGATTTTATGATTGGAAAAGCTTTGGCCAAGTCTGCTGTTTTGGCAAATGATCAACTATACTAAAAATGATAAAAACTACTGCTTCCCATAAGTCCCTTTATTGCCAGTTACTCTTGAACACTTCCCAAATAACACTTTAAAGATATCAAAAACTTGAAAATGGATTCTGAATTCAGCTATAGTCAATATAGCAGAATCTCACTTAAAGATGACACTTTCCTACACTGCCTTAGCATTAAAAATCGCTTTCATCTTAATACAAAATGGGTATAAAAAAGAAATGGATGTTTTATAGTGAAGGATTTCCACAGTAAAAAGCAAGTGCCAAATACAAGCTCAGTGAAAATGTAATGAAATTGTGTTATTATGCTCATCACGTATATATATCCAAAGAAGCTATAAATTAGTTGTCTAGTCTTTTGACTGTAGGTCTGGAATCACAATTCACACAATAGGATCTATATCAGAAAATCTGGATCATTTAACTATATTGACATGCTTTGCATTTCCAGCTACTAATATTGGGGAATTTTGCCGGGGATAAAATGAATATTTTGTGTTGCTACCAGAAGTTGCATTTATGAATATACAGATAACTCAATTTTCAGAAAAGCCATCTCATTTAAGCGCCCACAACAAAAGTAGATTTTCATGGAAAAAGCAGCAAATCCAATTTATATATCACTATCTGAAAATACAGGCCCAATGACCCATATTGCAATTGTATATTCTGAAATCAGATTTTTCAAGGGTTCACTCACAAAGCGTATGAAAGTAACATAAAAGAAAATCTATAACCCCATTCAACATATTACCTTTCTACTCGACAAGCAAATTATTAAGGAAATGCAAACTTTATAAGAGAAAAGTAGAACAGGGCAAGCTGGTGCCAATATCAAGATAAAAAGATTTAATACAAAGACTGAATTTAAAGAAATATTACAAATTCACTACATACTTATATAGTCTCAATTCTACACAATTTCTCATTGATCCTTCATCATCCTTAATCCCTATAGATTTAATTTAGATTTTAAAGTTATTTTTTCTTGAACTAAACTGTAAAAAATATTTCCCAGACTTTCAATAACTCAAAATCTCGAGCTAGGTTTAAAGGACCCACAAGTCCAAGTTAGTATTTTTATTGCAAGTTTGAATAATTAATCAATGGCAAGAAATACGTAATTAAAATTAAAAAATTTCAACCTTTAATTGAACAAGAAATAAATTACATCATCAGACAGCACCAGGGCCCTATTTCATCAAGACTCCAGAATCTAAAATCCTCAATCTCAATCCAGAATCCTAGAAATTTTGGTTCCATCAACCAATCCCTAATCCAAAAACCAGAATCTTTCTTGGGAGTAGATAGGATTGTCAGGATTGGGAATGTTCTACTGAGCCATTTTTGTTGGTTTTTTTTGGATTCTGGATTGAGATTCAGGATTGTAGATTCTGGAGTCTTGGTGAAATAGGGCCCTGGCCTTTATGCAATATTATTTTCAGATTTATTGTTTCATATTAGTTGGAGCCAATCAGAGGAGCCAAATGATTACATGCATTAATAAAGAAAATGCAGAATTTTTATTCTAAATAGATATATCCCTATAAAATAATCACTTATACTATTTTGAGAAATTCGCAAAATGTATTTTTTCCTTGACTTTCCCTGACTAATGTTCAACAAATACACACATAATATCAAACTTACTTTCTTTATAGAATTAAATTTAAAAAAAAATAAACAAATAAAAATAAATCCCCTAGTGTTTAAAAAACCAAACTAGAAAAGAACTTTCAAACCTATTATAACCAACATAATTGGAATAGAAAAAATTACTAAAATTTTGCTTTTATAAAAAAAATTGTCAAGACCCATACACTTCATACAGAGCTATATGCATTCATTGTAACATATTGTAATTACAACAATATAATGACTGTTAACTACCGTCATTAACCTAATCATAAAAAACCCATTATCATACCATGTGTTTTTAATTTGCCAATTTTAGTTTACAATGCATCCAATTTCACAGTTAATTTACAAATTAGTTTATAGGCTCTAATGTGTTTTCAGCTCTAACACGATTTGATGAAAAACTTTTAGATTTTTTCCCTGTCTTTAAAGACCAATCTGCTTTCTAGTTTATTCTATCATGCTAAAACAAATATGGCATAAAATGCTAGAAAAACTAAAAATAATGCTCAAGAAACAATACAGAACGTCTATACAACTATATAATGGTTAGGTTTAAAACTTACATAGCACAGCATACCGTTTCTTAGAGCATTCAGGGCACGTTATTTCCGAAAGGTAGGTTATCACAATCATCCCCGAACCACGTATTTTCCCAAATACAAATTAAACGCCAGTGTTAAATCATCTGACATTAACCGAGTTTCAGGAGGTGTCACTTCTGATGAAAGTAAGCAGCCTCAAACATTGAATCTCTGATAGGATTTGTGCTTATAGTATATAAGTGTGCCAGTGGCAATTAATCCTCTGTGGCAAATTCCATAAGCCACTTAATCGAAGCAAAATAGTTGTCACATCGTGCGATACACTATATAGTTACATCAGTCCCAACACGGTCATCCCTTGTCACCCCGCAGTTCAGCAACTGCCACTTGTGATTCAGGCTGACCAGGGGGCAGTTTACAAGCACGGATATATACTTTATCGAAAAACTACTTTGCCAATAATAAAAATCCAGTGCATAAAAAAAAATAAGGAAGAAGAGGAAAAGAAAGTGAAACTTCAGACTCTCTTCAGTATATACTAAATTGATCCACTGCTACTGCTGCTGCTGCTTTCCAAACCGTTGTGCAACGGATGCAAGCCGAGCTTACAAATGCCGCAAACACAGGTCGAAACACACCCATTTATAGAGAGATAGCATGTATATATATATATATATGGAAGTTTGTATGAAAAGGCAGTCTCTATATTTGTTCTGAAGTGCAATGGTTGGGCGCATGCTCATCACACAATGTGTATTCAATTCAAAGAAGTTTTAGAAAAACATTATATGATCGATGGACTATAATATCAATAAATATTTTCATGAATTAACGCCATAATCCTATATAATATAACATTATATAGTATTTACAGAAGCATGTGTGTCTATAAGAACTATGTATTTTTGACCAAGAAAATAATGAAATTAGGCCACTTCTATGTTTATTTATTGAACTAAAAGCAGGTTTATTTTCCTTTGGCCCATTATATACTGATGTCATTGTACATCTTACCAGGCAGGCATGGCCGCAGATCACTCTTCCTGATTGGGGAAATTAAGGGGGGGGGGGAACAAGAGTCAATAGCGAATCCATAGGATTTTTTATGGAAAGGGGGGGAAATCTCCAACATATAATATTTTTTGGGAGGGGGAGTGGGGCGACCCAAAATATTTGTTTAAAAATTTGGACAGCACCACAGGCGACTTTTTTATTGCTCAAAACACGCAAAAATAGGCTAAAAATCTTCACAATTTTAGGATGGTGCTAAAAATATATTCGAAAATTTGCACTTTTGGTCGGCCAAGGGAGGGGTCCAAACCCCCAGTACTCCCCCCCCCCCTAAATCCTTTAATGTGAGAGAAATGCTATTGGGGGCCAATATTTTTGGACCCATCTTAAGTTCACGGGCCCAAAACAAGAAGAAAATGTAAATATTAGGGGAACACTCTTCCCCACCCCCCCCCCGTAATCTGTGACCCTGTTGCCAGGAAGTGCAAACCACTACACAGGGTGGTATTTGTGACTTCAGGTGGGGGGTCGTAGTAATGGGTTTCATCAGATTTTGTATAATGAAGGGGGGGGGGGTGTAATGGAATTTTTCTAGGAGGTGGGAGTTGCCCCGAAGAGGTGGGGGTAAAACCCCCCAAATCCCCCCAGCAAATACCACACTGGCCATTACGAGAACAGTAGTTCCATTCGCCTGCCTTTCAATGTTTTGGAAATATAGTTGAGCCCAGACCATTTTATTCCATCCTTGCTATTGCCATGGAATGCAGGATAATTAAGTTGCCGGATGTTATACAAAAACCATTGCATCAAGCAACAACTCTACAAAAGTGGGAGAGGGATAAGGATTGTTTGCATTTTGCCACTGTTCAATCCAATTGAACTCAGCTATGTAGTACCCTACGATCAGCATATCATGATGCTATTTGGTATAGGGGGGTTATCAAACAATCAGTATAGGATACTTCCACATTAAATACATGCAGTTGTGACTTTAACATCCTTAAATGTTAAATTGAATTCCTAACAATTTTGAACTACTTTTATGAGTGATTCCACCTCAACTGTACAATTTGATTCCCTGTAGCAAAAATAATTCAAATTGCAATGTTATTATTGTAAAAATATTACTAATTTTATAAATAACTTAAATATGATGTAAGCAATCAGATTTTAATATGACAAAAAAGCAAATACCATTAATAAAAAAATGAAATACACCAAAATGTCATTACCGTCCACTGTCCTAAGTTCAATTTTATTATCTTTTTTTATGTAAGAAGAGTATATTTTTTATAATTAATTAATTAATTGTGTCCCTCAACTTTTTTGTCATTACCTTCCAGTGTCATAAATTGTTTCACAATGTCAGCTAGATGGCGCTAGCATCATTTTCACATTTACAAACTTTTGCATCCTATGTTTACTTGTTCAGAAATAACAATAGATTGATTAAATTCATTTGGTAGCAAAAATGGCAACGTTTTAAAGTTCAAAAAAGCAAGGTTATGTTTTCTATGGCCATTACCTTCCACCATTGGTATTAAAATCTAGTATTAATAATGTGCTGATCAATTGGATTAAAATGTTAATTATGATTAGCAAATATTAATATTTAAAAAAAAAACTAAAAAAAATATCAAGGTACTCTACTGTTAAGGATAAATGAATGAAAATGGCATTACGTTCCAAGTCATTACCTTCCGAGATAGTGTTAATTTTCCATAGAGGAAGGTAATGACAAAATTGTACTGAAATGCATTGAAATCCCTATCTTTTGCATAACTAAAAAAAGAACTGCTTGCATGGTATTATTTGTTGCAGCTATTTTTCTCAAGTAGGTTACATATTATTAAGTATAAAAATGTTTTATTTTGATAGAACATTAAAAAATTTTTTTTTCCAACTTTCTGATACCTGAAATTGTACAGTTGAGGTGGAATCACTCTTATAGAAGGGTTATTCCACTGTCTTATAAAACTTAAGAAAAAACCCCAATAATAAGCATTCGTTCTAGCACGAATAGGATTTGACTTACATGCTGTTCTCAGTATATAACATCACTAGAAGGTTACATTCTATGATTTTAAATCGAGCTTTTTTAAAAATCATGTGATTAAAATTGCTATTCAATGCAAATCGACACCTCAAACTCAACAAATTCAACCATTTGGCTTTGAATAAATAAATAGACCGACAAGGAAAATGCCAAATCATGCGAATTCAGGGGCAATACATGCCTTCTTTTCTCGACATAAAGACATGAACTTCGTATCTATAGATATTCCATACAAGCACACAGTAAAGGCAATTTAACTTTCTTCTATACTGGCATCAGCCTATATATATCCATGCAAGGTATAGAAAACTGAGACACGGTATGTTTATACATATACCCAAGGGTTATAAGCTAGCATCCTATTGAAAGACCGAGAGTGAAAATAAGTCTGCAAACCAATGTTGTCATGCAGTTATACAGCAAAGTGCCCCAGCCAAAATTCATTCCAGGCTTGCACAAATAAGTGGATATGCAGAAATAGATATCATGTTGATGATTGCACACTGTATGTCCAATGCAATAGCATGCATATATAGACTATATAAGTTGCAAGCATGCAGTCAAGCAGCCCAAAGCCTTGTTAAATAAACAAGGCTTATATAGAGACCACAATGAATGTTTACTCAAATGATTACATCCAGTAACACGAGCTCATTTCGGATAGGGTATATGACAAACACACATTAAAGTAAAGTTCGGCAGTCTTAATATGACGTACAAATGCAGACATTAAAATCAGGACATGTACATTATAGCAGACATTTGTCGTAATGCATTTGCCTAAAAGGAATTCGCCATGATTATGACAATAGTGCATCATTCATTCAACACCACAAATGCGAACAAAAAGCTTATTGGTGAACAATTGCTGTTAAAAAGCAAAAAAATAACCATTATATAAAATATATGACTTAATGAGCTTTTCCATTAACGTAAGGCTTATAAGAAAGCTAATGCCTTCCAAATACAAATATAATAAAAAAATCAGATAAATTGGTAGAAAGCTGGTCTGAATTGCAATCATATTATGATAGTTTCTGTGTAATATCACATTCGGAAAGCATCTTAGAAAAATAAATTTAGAAATGCAGCCAGTTTTTTTTAACGTAAGTCTTATACAGACATATAATGTATCCTGGACCAAAATTTATGTTAAAGCTTTACTAGATATTACGTTATATACGTACAACTTTTAAAAATATATATATATATACTAACCAAAACAATTTTTTAATTTGATATAATATATATATATATTCTCATGTAAAAAAAACTGCATTTTTTTTTCTTGGTCCAATATGCTCTCATGTGTATATAGAAAACGAAATTTATTAAATTTTGGATATAAAAATAATCAAACCCCCAATGGCCATGCAACATACGTCAAAGGAGAGCATGAATTTCTTCAGGGGTAAAAACATGGGATATTATACTCTTATGCAACATGTTTTATGGCATAAAAATTCAAGATTTGTATTAAGCCTAATAAGAAATGCACTTACAAGATTTGCAGGGAAAGGAAACCTACAAGCAAAAACAATTTTTTTAGCAAAATGTGTATGCCCATTGAACATGAATTAACATGCATTTGATCTGCATGTTTGCATGTCGTTAATGTATACATATAATGTCACATATCAACGCTTAACCAACGCATGCATTTATTTGCTTAAAAGGGTCTGAATTCCTTTTAAATTCCTTTATTATGGATATATTTCCCTTTGATATATAGTTCATGTATGGTAGAATATATATGCAATTAATGCATTATACAAATACTCAAAGAACATGAACTATCTCAATGCCAAACCAATCAAATATTTGCAAGATGGATGACATATATAAGCTTTATAGAAAAGTAGGCCTGCATATGAGAAAACTCAGATAATTAATTGCAATTAAATAATTGCATATATACGGAATATAGTGAATGTGAATCATTTGCATGCTATGGAAATTCAATGCACTGTATATATATAGGCCTCCATTTTTTTTAATAAACTAAGTTTATTTATATACTGTCCATATTATACAGGAAGCCAACAAATCAGGAAACAACAACAGGAAGCCAGTCAAAATCAAATATAAGAAAAGAAAAAATATATTCTGTATATATTTGGTTGGAAAACATGAAATGTTTGCAAAGTGCATTCTCTTATATATATATATATTCAAGAATAAAAAATCAATAAAAATTAAGAAATTTGATCAATCAACCATAAGCTCAATATTGTTCTTTTGATACACAGTAAAATAGCACCATTAATGCTCAAAGTGAATTTTCTTGACTTCATTATAAATTACTGTATTTTCTATAAACTACCATTAAATTATATATTAGAAATATTATTAATTTCCATTTTATAGATATCTCCAAAAATAAATAACTATTGGGCATGTTTTTCATGCACATATCTAATTAGTTATATAACATTATATAACATTAAATTTCAAAGCAAATGAAAACATATACTGTACAGGGTGATTCAGAATAGCTGACCACCCCAAAAATTTCAAAAAAAATTCATTTTTATGAAAAATAGTTTTGGTATGGAATAGGAAATCAAGGGTGGAGCGTCCAATGGTGCCAAAAAATTTGACCTTTGACCTAACCTTAAAGGTCATTGAAAATCTAACTTTTTATCCATTGAAGA